>VVHJ01013286.1:22927-39761 GCA_015107715.1 Tylochromis polylepis | reverse complement strand
AAAGCAGGAAGATGAAGGGAGGAGAGTAAAAGAGTGAACGGGTGAGGAGGAAGATAAGGTAAAAAAAAAAAAGGAAAACAGAAATAAGAGTGGATGTGTGGTTTGCACATCCTTGGTTGGTTTACTCACCAGCATTCAAGGAGTATTAAGAAAGTTGATATGCCACTATGCAAACCTTTTCCTAGTGGCCACTTGTGGCATTACAGCAGAAGGGGTTTGGTGCGCCAAAACAGACTTTCCTCATGGAAAAGGAGGCATCTATAAAAGTGTTGAAAGAACATCTCCCCCTGCAAACAAGTTTGGTTTTTAATCTTTATACTGTACACTAAAACCCTGGAGGTTTAATATTTGTAAAGTGTACCCTGAATTCAAATTACTTTGGTAGCAGCACAATGGGAAATCTAAGGGCTATGCAGGAACGTGCAGGTGGGACCAGCAAGGAAACAATAACGAGAATGTGAAGTCGCTGAGCGTTTGTGTTCTCCTAATACATCCAAGACTGCGCGCTGTGCAGGGAACTGGTCAGATTAATAAATAAATTATCAGTATATTAAGGTGAAAATAACTGTGTATTTGTAAAGTAAAGCAAAACTGCATCATTACCATACAATGAACAATGAAAATAACAAAATGTTGTCACTCTTCTGTATTCATTTTCTAAGTCATCTTTTTTCCCCTTTCTTTGCCTTTCCTCCTCACCCTTTGCCTTATACTGAATGTCACATATGGCCAAGTTCCAGCAGTCATAACACATCACTCCAGCCCATGATATCATCTGGCCTTCCAGTCTGCAGTCTTTTCCAGATCCAGACAAGTAGAGCTGCACTCTAGAGCAAGTCTGATGTGTGACATAATGACTCATTCTCATTCACACTTTGGTAAAAGCATGTGGCCTTTGGAAGATTCTTGGTTCTCTCTGTGAAGCTGCACTGGTATGTTTCTTCTGGTTTTATTTCTGGGACAGCCATTCCAGTAAAATGAGGTACATGTTAACAGTGTCAAACACATAAACAATGTGAGAGGAAATCTGTGGATTGCATGTGTGTGTTTGTATGTGTCCTGCTCCAGATGGGAGTGGATGAAAGACTTCTGAGCAGAGCTGTGAATGTTATCTATGCTGGCATCAACAGACAGGCATCGTTACCTAGCAGACAGGGGTGCAGTCATATCGCCAGTCTCATCACCCAATCACTGATATCGCCAGTGTGTGGATGCACGTTTATGTGTGTACGTGTCCAGTGAAGGCTAATTTAGCGTGACAGCAGAGATGGCTGGTATTGTTCCTGAGCAGGTGAGCTAATACACCTCTGTTACGCAGATTTGAGACCTGAGAAGCAACACGTACACAAAGCCAAATTTCTACAGCTCCTGCTTATGGTAGAGAAAACGGAAAGAACTGGCGGGATACAAATTGGCATAAGTTGTGGGTCCGAAAGTATCAGGTTATATTTTTAGTACCGACTGACTGGTTCTGGATTTGGATGTCAACAGATGTAGCAGTTACCATTTTAGGGTGCAAACATTGGTATCACTTATTGTTAAGTGTAACGCTTTCCATTGATCTGATCACATCTGATCACTGACTCAAACATCAACTTGTTAGTCTCAGTGAATATTTCTGCTTTACATGGCATTCCTCACATGTTTTGAAGTTCCACAGGGTTCAGTGCTAGGACAAATTCTGTTTACATTAATTAGTTAACCGTATTAGGTAACTGTAGGAATGTCTTAACCCGCAAAAAATTGGACATGTAGAGGATAGACATGCAGATCATGTCTATATTGAGTCTGTCAGTCCATGACCTAGTTTGGACATCTATACAAAGTCCAAACTAGGTCCAAAATCTGGACGTCCAACCATAACCCAACTTGAACGTCAATAT
The DNA here is from genome assembly GCA_015107715.1 of Tylochromis polylepis. Taxonomy (NCBI): domain Eukaryota; kingdom Metazoa; phylum Chordata; class Actinopteri; order Cichliformes; family Cichlidae; genus Tylochromis; species Tylochromis polylepis. The sequence goes on along the minus strand of VVHJ01013286.1, from coordinate 37,878 downwards.
GAAGTTCAACATTTGAACTTTGGACTGCGTGAATTTTTTGGATGTCATGTGCATGTCTACGACAGGTAATTAATAAATGTCGTTATTTTTTGTTTACAAATATCAACATTGTTGTTATCAACATGATAAATATGAATACAGATTATTTATAAACAAACATGATTTATTATGTGTTAGCCTATTGACTCATTCAGTACATGTGGGGTTTTTTGTTGTTGTTATTTTACAGTTTCCTGTTTTTCTCTAACTGTTTAAAAGCAGAATGGGAGGCAGAGGCTTCAGCTTTCAGGCCCCTCTTCTGTGGGACCAGCTTCCAGTTTGGATTCAGGAGACAGACGGTCTTTTTGCTAAAGCATATAGTTAGGGCTGGATCAGGTGACCCTGAATCCTCCCTTAGTTATGCTGCAATAGGTGTAGGCTGCTGGGGGATTCCCATGATGCACTGGGTGTTTCTTCTTCACTCACTATGTGTTCATAGACCTCTCTGCACTCAATCATACTTGTTATTAATCTCTGTCTCTCTTCCACAGCATGTCTTTATCCCGTCTTCCTTCTCTCACCCCAACCGGTCACAGCAGATGGCCGCCCCTCCCTGAGCCTGGTTCTGCCGGAGGTTTCTTCCTGTTTAAAGGGAGTTTTTCCTTCCCACTGTCGCCAGTGTGCTTGCTCACAGGGGGTTGTCATATGATTGTTGGGTTTTCCTCTGTATGTATTATTGTAGGGTCTACCTTACAATATAAAGCACCTTAAGGGGGCTGTTGTTGTGTTTTGGCGCTGTATAAATAAAATGGAATTGTTCTTGTCCTTGTTCTTTTGTTGTTATATTAAAAGCTTGTCATACTTTGGTAGCCCTAATCTTATGTGATGCATTAAAAAGACTTAATGCATTAAGTGGGGTGCGAATCCCACTTAAATCATGCTTATACTATCCTTTTATGTGTATTACAGTTTTTTATATTTTTTTCTTTCTTTAATCCTTTGTTTTATTTTTTGTTTCCTAATGTGTTGCATTAAAAAGACAATGTTATTATTATCATTAATAATAATAATAATGATAAATGCCATGTAAGTGCAACTGTTGGAAGTGTGTGTGTGTGTGTGTGTGTGTGTGTGTGTGTGTGTGTGTGTGTGTGTGTGTGTGTGTGTGTGTGTGTGCGTGCGTGTGTGCGTGTGCATGTGCCTGCTTGATTGTATGCTTAGTTAGGCAGTTGTCTATTATTTATAGTCAGTATCCAGAAACTGATTTAGAAAGACATATAAAATAAGTAAATTAATTAAATATGATTAATTAATTAATAACAAGAACAATAGAAGATAAATAAATGTGTGACACAATGTAAACTTACTGATTTTTGTTTTTCGGCATGTGTGTGGCACAACATTCAGTTGAAATCATTCTAAAAGTGAGAAGGTTTGTGTAGATGTGAAGAATTGTTTTCTTGGCCATAGAGAAACAAGGAGTGGATTTATGTGTTTGTTTGGGAGATTTTCAACTTCAGTGTGACTGCCAAGCGAACAAAGGGCTGTTAAAACAGGGACTCTGCAGCTCGGAGTTTTTCACTTACTGATATCCAGAATAGGTGAATAGGTGTGCAGGTCCAGGTGGAATGAAAATAATCGTCGGTGCTACCCAGCGTGCACTGTATCGGCAAAACCCATTTTAAACCTTTGCCTCTGAGTGACGTGTGACCTGTGAATGATTTTATACTGTATAAGTTGTAAGTTTGTGTTACTGGTAGGAGAAAATATATTGTTGCAGGTTTTAATCCAGAAGTCAGAGCTGGGAGAGAAGGCCAGATCTTATTCCCACTGTGAAACTGCTGTTGTCATTTCCAAGGTACATATAAATGTATATATTCTGAATATGAGTTTTCTCCTTGTATTAGTTATTGTTATTAATTCATCTAATAATTTAAGTGGTTCCAGTGAGTTATTAACTGAAGTTAGTTTTAGATTTAATGATGGAGTTAAGTTGTTAGTAGCAGAGGAACTCTTCTCTCCCAACTCCATACCTCTGGGTCAGTACACTAAATGATATCAATTATTTATTTTGAAAAAATGTGTTGGAGAGGAGTGATTCCCTTTTCTTCCTGGGTTTCTTCCTGAATAGTGGATCGGGTTATTAAGAGCTTGAAAATCAGTTTTGTGGCAGATTAGAGTTTGTTCACAAGGTGTTAGTGATGTTATGGTGATTCTGATTCCACCAGGCTGTCAGAGTTGAGTTTCAGGTCCTTAGTTTTTTTTAGCTGATGGTGTTAAAAAGGGTAGCGCTGATATTTGGGTGTTTTAAAATGCAATTTGCTCTGTGTTTAACCATGAGTTGTTGTGACTGTCAAACCGAATCCATTTTACTAAATATTGTAAGTGATTAGCAAGGTAGTAATGTTGAAAGTTGGGTGCCCTAATCTTCTGCGGGGTTGATAGGGATATTTTAGGTTTTTTATTTTTCCAATAGAAGTGGGAAATACTTGTGTCAATGGATTTAAACCAGCTGTCTCTGAAGGCAGTTGGAAGCACTGAAAACAGGTAATTAAGTTATGGAAGTATCTTCATTTTAACTGTGGATATACAGCCAATAGGTGAAAGGGGAAGGTTTGTCCAGGGCTTAAAGTCATCTTTAACCTTTTTAAGTAGTGGGGTGTGGTTAAGAATAAATTACACAGGTCTGCAACCAAAAAACTGCACAGGATTTTCTGACTGTGTCATGGTACTGGGTCTGTGACCCAGTGTTTGGTATTTGTTTAGTTATTTTCCCCTGATTATGTATTATGATTTATCTTGTTCCCCAGTCATGTCTCATGTGTCACCTCTGTCTCTGTGTTCTGTGTCCCCTTGTTTTGTGTCGAGTCCGTGTCTGTCTTGTGCTTCCTGTTTTACTTTGTAGTTTCATGTCTGTCATCAGTGTGTCTAGTTTTGCTTCCCCTTGTCTTGTCATGTTTAATTACTCCCAGCTGTGCTCTCCTCCTGTGTCCCATTCCCTCGTTATCCCTGAGTGTATTTAAGCCCTGTGTTTCCTTGCTCTTTGTTGCATTGTACCCTCTCCATGCTGTGTGTCGTTGCTGTGCTCCCTGTTTCCAGGTCCCAGTGTTAGTTCTTAGTTTCCATGTTCAGGATTTGGTTTGCTTTTTTTGAGTTTATTTTATAGAGTGTTTTTTCCCAGCAATAAAGGTGCGTTTTGAGTTTATCCTCCCGTCTGAGTGTTTTGCGTTTGGGTCCTACATCCTGCCTGCTGCACAGCGTATCATGACAGACTGTTTTTTATAGATGTTTACTGGGAAAAATATTTTTAAAATTCCATCTCGTCAGGTTTTCTTGCAAAGCTCATGTTTTTAGTGTAATTAAGTGTATCCTATACTTGAGTCAAAAACCATATCCAATGATGATTTCTTACATTAATTTAATATTTCTAAGAGCTAATATCCCTTTTTTTCAAATATTTATTCCTAAATATTTTATATTTCCAGTTGTAAGAGAGAGTGGAATATTTTGAGATGCAGAATCCTATGCCCCGTCAGAGAGTGCGTGGATTGTCCATTTTTTTTCTCCAGCTCATGGTATAGTCTGAGAATTTGGAAAAGTTGTTATTGATATTGACAGTTTCCTGAAGGGAATTATCTGGATCTTTTAAGAATAACAAAATATCATCTGCATACAGAGTGACTTTATATTTAGTGTCTGCATCACAAATTCCTTTGATTTTACCGTTTTTCCTTCTTCCTGTGTAGTATGAAACTGGATGATGTGATTCCAGTAGTACTTATTGTAGCTCTCAGTGACTGTCCAAGTTTGGACAGTCAATTTCTGTCATCAAATTCTGTCTGTTTGTTTTCCTCGGGTTTGTTCCTACAGTTGTTTGGTTCATTTATCCACACTATTTATATATTATGTATTTAATTCTGAAACTTAGATGTATACTTTTCTCTGGTTTGGAGTATGAAGGAGACTATCATACTATTTTTCTCTTACATCACAAACAGAACTGGGTTTACTCTTAGTCACTGAAATATCACAGCTAATACTGTATAGTTTACAGTCTAATTCATCTTTGTCTGGCACTGTGAGGTTGACATTCTGAGTATCAGCAGCTGTCACATTTTGCACATCTACCTTCATGAAGAAGAACATGAGGTGGTGGCCGGGGAGTGGGCGATCTGGGCACGTGTGCTTCGATTGATGCCCCTTGGACCAGGATGGAGGGATGGACAAATTTCTTTGGCCCATATTGCACTATAATTCCGTGATCCACTGACTTTTTAACTTAGCACCTTCTTAGTCAAAGTGTGAAAATGTTCCACAAACAACATCCCACAAAAATAATATCTGGAAATCCATTGATATTCCCATCAACCCCAGCTGCGCTTTGCCATTTCTGGTAATTGGCGAATTTTAGCGCGCTATCAGCTGCCAGTATGGCTGTAGACCAGTGGATTCATGTAATGCTTTATTTCTATTGCTATATGCACTTCTGTCCTCTCATTTTATTATAGCACATTGCAGAGAAACAGCTTATCCATGTGTTGTTTGTTTCTGTGTGTGCATTAACTACAGTACTGCTCTGTCAGCTGTGTAACTATTTCAGCAGAAGGAGCCCAGCTTGCAGTGATGAATATTGAATACAGTGTGTTCCCATGTTAATGTCTGCGTTTCTAAAATATGTCATAATTCAGGAAGGAAAATTCATGCAAGTCACATGCTGATCCTGATTTTAACTTATAGTACAGACCCAGACTTATTATTTATGTTAACAACAGTAAATATTTAAATGATCCTTATTTATCTTTGTTCTGATTGGACAGATGGGAAGCAAACATGGATGGAGCAAATGTTCCTCCAATCTACAGAATGTTCGTTTGGGTGTATTAAGATAAAAAAACAGAGAGAATAAGTGACAGTGTCCATTCAAGCAGGACACACTACTTGATAGACGACTGATGCAGTTAATGCCTAATGAGAATTCACCACTAACATTCGCAAATGATAAAAAGAATAGTTACTAACTAACAGCATGATGCAACTCACAGTGCTTTAGGTGACATGGGGTGTCTGTAGCTCAGAAGGTAGAGCAGGTCATCTGCTAACGTTAGATAGAAAGCACTTCTGCATAGGAGTAGTGTTTGTATGGATGAATGAGGTGAATGAGGCATGTTGTATAAAGAGCTTTGAGTGCTCTTTATGTGCTGGATGACATGATAGTTGCCCAGCAGTTTATCCCAAATATATTAATCAGCTCCTGGAGGCTGAATGCAGCACAAGTCATGCTAGCTATTATCCAAACTAATACAATCAAAGAACCTCTAAATACAATAACAGGATTAAGGTGTTTGAGCGTTTCCTGATGTCTGTGTCAGGTTGATTTGATTTTTCAGCTGCTCTGAATAATGTACTTGTTGAGGCCTGTGAAATACTGTGAAAATTGGGGAGTTGTTGTCTTCACTCATATTTTGCACAACGTGACTCAGGCAGACTTTATTCATGTCACATCCATTCATGCTGTGTCATTTCACCCCAGTAAAACAGCTGCATAACTCAGAGTTAATGTTTAACTTCAGTTAAATGGGAGGACCATACCAGCTACTGAAGGGAACTCAAGTTTCCAACGCTGTTATCTGTGGTCAAAATGATCACACTTAAATTTATTTTGAATGTAATAATAATAATACATTTTATTTATAGGCGCCTTTAAGACCCTCAAGGTCACCTTACAGTAGTACAATAAAAGTAACAATAATTCAGTAAAATATAGAAAATAAAATAAAATAAAAAAGCAAGTATGAAAGTATAAAAGCTAAGCAAGGTAACAATAGACTAAGACGAATTCATGGTGATGGGTATGCAGTTTTGAATAGATGGGTTTTAAGATGTGATTTAAAAGTGGCGAGAGAGTTTATGGTCCGAAGATCTGGTAGAAGTGCACGCCAAAGTCTCGGGCAGAACAACGACAGGCTCTGAGTCCCGTGGTGGTCAGGCGAGCAGACAGAAGGGAAGCTGAAGAAGAGCCGAGTGTATGAGGGGGTGAGTACGTATGGAGAACATCAGACAGATATGGAGGAGCGAGGTTATGAAGCACTTTGAAAGTAAGAAGCAGGATCTTGAAATTGACACGGAGGTGAACTGGAAGCCAGTGGAGCTGTTTAAGAACAAATGTTATATGTTCAGTGGATCTGGTTCTGGATATAATACGAGCAGCTGTGTTTTGAACTTACTGCAGTTTATGGAGAGATTTATGAGGTAGACCATAGAGAAGAGAATTACAGTCATCTAAACCAGATGTGACAAGAGCATTGACAAGTATGGTGGTACTGTTTGGAGTGAGTGAAGGACGACGGCGGTTAATATTACGAAGATGAAAATAAGAAGACCGAGTGATTATTTATATGTGCTGTCGAGGATGACACCAAGACTCTTAACCTGAGGGGAAGGTGTGACGACAGAGTTATCAGTGATAATGAGAGACTTCTGGATGGAGCTTTAGTCAGTGTTCATTGTTTCTGTAACCCGTTAGCTTGGTTGTTGACATGAGTATAGGAGATATGACAGCACTGACAGGTAACTAAAGTGGCACTCACCATTATACTCCATAGACGTACTGAACTCTGATGTTGTCAGAAACATTTAGAAGAATGTATGTAAACAAGTCAATATATCTATATATTAGTACAGTATTCGCCCCCTTTCTTGTTTTTTTTTCATATGTATTACTTCTACATGTTTCAGATCATTAAAAAAATGTTTTTTATGTAACAAAAAGCAATTTTAAAATTATGATTTCATTTATAAAGAGAAAAGGCTAACCTATCTGACCCTGTGTAAAAAAAGTAACTACACTGCAAAATCTCCAGTGTTAAATGAACACTTTGACAGTGTTATATTTTTAACAGTAACCTAGTCAGTGTTAAAGATTAACAATGACTAACACTGAGCAGTGCTGATTTGCTAACACTGAAATATTACTAGCATTTTTAGTTATTTTCCAGTATTAGAAAATCAGCACTGCTCAGTGTTAGTCACTGTTAATCTTTAACACTGACTAGGTTACTGTTAAAAATATAACACTGTCAGAAGTGTTCATTTAACACTGGAGATTTTGCAGTGTACTCCCTTTTATTTGTATTTGGCCACTTTAGGTTTGGACTCAGTGGGATTAATCCCTTTTTGAGCCAGCCTCAAGTAGCTGTTTTAGGGGGGCAACTCAAAGCTTCCCTAATTTTCAGTCCTGGAGGCTGTGGTTACACTTTCTTTGAAACTGAAGGGTTTCTGAGGCAAAAAACCACCTGAAACTGCTGCAGAGGCTTGCATGAAAATGACAAAGCTCTTTTGTAAAATGCATAAAGCTAGCTTCCCAAGAGAAGTTTTGACTAATGGAGGAATGAAATAATAGTAACTTGAGTAGCCTCCACCAGCAGAAATTTCAGCTTTAATGGTAAGACAGAAGATCAGAGAAACCTCAGGAAAATATTGGCCTTCAGTTGCTTTGGCCACAGCTGGGGAAAAGGAAAGAGCTCCCATGAGATCCAGAAGCTGAGGAAGAAGGTCCTAAAAGTTTTTAACTTGTCCAGAATCAGCTCTCCTTCAGCTGAAAAGCACTGGTGATGACTCATCTGTCTGCAACAGTGCATCTTTGTGCAATAACCAGGCTGCAATAAAAATGAGCATGTGACTGTGATTAGTGATCAGTGCTGACTGATTTCAGTTTGGTGGGTGAGAAGTCACAGGTGACAGTGTAAAGATAAAATATACCAGTCTGCCAGACCTGGAAATATAAATGAATACATACGTTCATCTGTACACGTAATCACTGACATGTATATTTTATATGCTGGAGTATCTTTTAAAAAAATATTGAATATAGTAAAAAGATTTTATTTTATTTTAAAAAGGTAAACTTTATTGATTACACATAAAGTCAAATATTTAAAGCCCCCTTTTTAAACTAATTTTTGATGACCATGGCATATAGCTCATAAAAATCTGAAATCCAGTACGTCATATTATTAGAATATTTCCAAAGAGTGATCAAAAACGGATTTACAATATAGATATACCCAGCTTCTGAAAAGTATATTCTTTTATGCACTTAGACTCACTGCACTGGTGCCATGAAGGCGATCAGGGCACTGCTCAGGTTGTGTTGATAGCTACCTTCAGCTCATCTGTGCTTTTGGGTCTGGTGTTTCTCATCTTCCTCATGACATTACCTCACAGAATCTTTGTGGCATTTGGGTCAGGTGAATTTGCTGGCCAATCAAGCACAGTAATAACATGGTTAGCAAACCATTTGGTAGTAGTTTAGGCGCTGCGGGCAGGTGCTAAATCCTGCTGGACAAAGAAATGGACATCTCCATGAAGCTTGTCAGCAGATAGCATCATCAGTTCCCTTCCTGGTACACAGCTGTGCTGACTTTGGACCAAAAGCAGCAACAGCAGCTGATGATATGACACCCCAAACCAGACTGTGGAAACTTCACACACTCTCCTCTGTTCCTGTTTCCTTCCTGACTCTTGGATGTTGATTTCTAAATGAAATGCAACATTAACTTTCATCTGAAAAGAGGACTTTGGACTTGATTGTGGTTGTGTGTACTGAACTAGAGTAGACTGAAACAGTATGTATACTGGTTTAAATAATACATTTCTCAAATACAAAATTAAATATTCTAATAATTTGGGATACTATGTTTCTATAAGCCGTAATCATCAAAGTTAAAACAAAAAAGGCTTGAATTTTTTTCATTTCATATGAATGCAGAATATATCAAATTTACCTTTTTGAATGAAATTATGTAAAAAGTATTCTACCTTATCTTAGATGCACTAGTATCTGTCTATAGATAGATAGGTGCATATTGTATATATAGGCCATTTGCACAAATTGCCTAATTGAGGATTAAGTCAACAGCTCACCATGTCCCCTTTACTATTCCCATCGCTACCTCATTTTAGTAGTTGTTCCATGTTGTCTGTCAGGAAGCATCAGTGGCAGCTGAGGTGAAGGCTGATACCTGGGGACGGCCTGAGGCTGCACTGTCCTGCACACACCTGCTTCCCCTTACCCAGCATGCCAGACCTCCGACCCACCCAGCCTTAGAGCCTGAGGGTGGCCGAGTCGTGCCTGGGGGAGAGGTGGAGGGTATTGGGGATCAGAGAGCTGAGCTAAACTTCTACGCCTGATCTTCTACCTGAAGAGAACAAGCAGATCTACTGCTGTGGGAAACACGCGCAGCAGCTCCTCTTTACCAAACTCATATTTCAGATCCTATGAATGGCAGGCACACTCTTGCCCTATCCTCTAAAAATTACATTTGCATTTATATTTCAAGGGAAATGTATTTTCTCCCAGATTTGTTATACATAGATTGGTGACTAACATAAGTTTTGCCATTTTATGTTCTACAGTAGCTTTCCTAGTTTTGGTACTTGCCAGGTACCCTGATGGCCCAGACATTTGAGAAGAACCTTTTATCGGGGTTATTGATGTGAAAGAGTATATTTTCCTAAACCTACATGAGTAGTTTTACTCGTACGAAACTAAGTGGAAAAATCATCCTGCAAACTTCAGCCTTGTGGAGGATCCAGATCATAACTTCACTACCTCACCTGCTTTTTCATATGCATGGAAGGATGTGCTCAGTGATCTTTAGGCCAGTGACAAACGCAGAGTGCTGCAGGCTGTTGATGGCAGCTCTGAAGTTAGCCTGACCCTAGTCCTTCAACGAAAAGTTAGATTGTTCCACAGACAGCAAACTTTGTGGGAAATTTTGGATACTGAATTATGATAATAAAAGTTTTTGATACTTGTTTACATGTTTTTTTAAGCAGAATAATCTCCACAAACACTACTTTCGAACCACTAATTATATTTTGTGAAACAAAGCCTGAAAACAGCAAATAAAAAAAAACCCACATCCTTTTTATTTTATATTTGAGGATTGTTGCTAGGTGTAACATGTGGTTCTCACAAAAATGCATGTTGACATCTATTTATTTAGGCAAAGCTGATCTGTCATTAGCACACTGGAGTGTCTGGATATCTCTGTGTTAGCCCTGTGTCACAGAGCCCGGCTCTGCTGAAGGTTTCTTCTTTTTAAAGGGGAGTTTTTCCTTCCCACTGTCGCCAAATGCTCGGGCTTGTGTGATTGGTGGGATTTCTTTCAAATATTGTAGGGTCTTTACCTTACAGTATAGAGCTTCTTGAGTTGACTGTTGTTGTGAATTGGCATGATATAAAAAACTGAGCTGAACTGCATGTACTGACTGGCAATCTGTCTCAAACACAACCACAGACTCATTCCAAACAATCCCAAACTCCATGCCGACTTTGGGAAGTTTGAGAAGTTTTAAAATGATAGATTAAAAAATGCCGTCAAAAGATGGGATTCATTGCAGTACAGTTAAATCACATGGTGAAAAACACATTCACGAGCATGCACTACCTTAAAAGAAAGGACGCACTACCTCTGTGTACTTTGTTAGTATGTTTCCCTTGAAATGTAATCACAAACACAGCAGCTTTATATAAAATAATGTTTTAAATGTTTAACACTAAACGTGTTATTTTCCCAGCTGACTCCTCAAACTAATATTATCTTCATTATGGCGTAGCTGCTGCTGCTGCGGGGGAACAATCCTCTCTCTGTGCGTATCCAGTACTTTGGTTTAAAGTGTTTAAGTAAATCCTTTGATGAATGAAATTATTACATTTGCCCTCATCTATATTTCATGTCCCAGTCCAGATTAGTTATTCCAGAGTTTCGAGAAGTGCTGAGTGCAATTTATTTTTAATCACAGCAGCTGTTAGCCTTCTCGTATTGAAGACCTTGCCTGACAAAGACCCAGATTGTAAGAGACAAATATGACCCCACGCGACCCGCTTCATTTTTAATTCAAACAGCGTTCAGCATCTTACTGACAAAATAGTCATGTTTGAGTTTTTGTCTGTGCCTCATGCCAAATAAATCCACTCTCTCAAACACACATCCAATCAAACAAACACAACTGTGGTTTCCAGTCGTCCTTGCTCCGTCCCAAAGCAACATCTGAAAGTATTCTGATCAACTCGAAATGTCACAAGCCATACATTCAGCAAGAATACGATGAAAGGCTCAGCCCTGACAAGCAGTTGTTAATCTCACCGTAACATTTGGCTAATTGAATGTCTGCTGTTGTTTACTGTTTGTTTCCATGTTGCCCCTCAAGTGACTACCACCGCTGCCTTCTGTTTCTTCAGTGCATTAGCACTGATGTAGAGTGTTGCCATGCCACAAAGCCACCAGCTGCCCCAACCCTCTCTGCAGCTCTACTTCAAAGCTCCCAGAAGACATCGTTCCATGTAAAATCACATTACCCCCCCGTCTTATTCAGTTGTGTGCAGTGTGCTGTCATGGATCAAAAAACATGATGACAAAATATTTAATGTCACAAGAAAAGCTCTTTTCCTGGGATTCTGTGGTACGTAACAGCTTAAGGGACTACCAGGTGTGATATATGTTCTTGACCCACACTTGCTATCTGTGTGTAGCCGCACACTTCTGCTGAACACAGCGGGAGGCCACAGGTGTGTGAGCCTATTCGGCAGAGAGCCTCCCCTCAGATGCTGCATTGTGGGTAATAATAGTTAGCAGCAACAGCTGTGCCCTGTCTCCCGCCTTCACCTCTAATGCTCTCTAATCATCCCTCTATCAGGCCTAATATCCCGCAGTGGTGCCCTCACAGCTGTCTGAGGGGCCTTGGGTATCCAGACACCTGTCAATCTCTCTCTCTCTCTCTCTCTCTCTCTCTCCCTCACATGCATACACACACAAACAGACAGACACCGCAAACAGAAGCGCCGGTCAAACAAAATTATCACGTCTAATAAAAATCCCGTGACCACTGGATTACACACTTGCGAAAAGCAAGCGCCGGGGGTTTGAATTAGGCACTGCATGAGTCCCAGTAGTACTTATTTCTCTTATGCTGGGCCTCGGTGCAGCCCTTAAGGTTATCCTCTGAAACGAGTTGCTCTGGCTCCGTTCTCTCTCCCTTTAAGGCAGCTTTCTTTTGACTGTCCCTCAGAAACAGAAGCTTTGAACAGCAGGTGAGTATGGGTGGGGCACAGCCGAAAATGCTGAATTTATGTCATTTCAATTTCATGTAAATTTTCAGTGTCATTTTGTTACATCTGTACAAAGCAAAATGTGACATTTAATGAATTTTATTTGACTGGTATACATTCGATTTGCACCAAGATAATGAGGAATGATTTGATAATGATTTGATATATTTCAGTTGCACTTAAAATTATTGCTTCATGTTTATGAGGGAAAAGAATCTTGATGCTATATAAATAAAATCGCTTTGAACTGAACTGAGAACGATTACAATAGGATAATTAAAATGTGATCATTTTAACTCCTGTTTACTAGGCATGAGTGATAGCTGTTTTAAGAGTGGGTTCATGTTATATGCCATTATTGTGTGGAGAAGAGTAAAGAGAAACTGCTGCCAACATTAGGCTGGAAGTGTCACTTGCCTTCAAAATAAAATACTTTAAAAACCCTTTCAAAGGGAGGTCAAATTATCATCCCCAGTTTCCCCAGAGGCTTCCCAGAAGTCATCACCATGCGGATGCATAGCTCATATAGACTGCAACTAGCATCTCAGAGAACCACAGACCTGTGGGTGGTCTTGCCGCGTACATTGCTGTCTGTCTGCAACTCTGTCCCAGCCGAGCAGAGCTGACTCTCTTCCAGCTTCTGACAGCCCCACTCTTTAACACAGGGAGGCTGATAAAACTGCAGCGACACCCCACAGGCTCTTGAGGAGCTTTATGATACTACATATGTGCAAGAGAGGAGTTGGGCCTACTGCCACCCGCTCCGCTCCATCGCAGATCCTGGCTGCTAATGACTACCAGCTCTTTAGGACCTGAGGCAGGGGGGTTAAAGCCCACCAATTGAGCGAATAATGAGTTGAATTAGGAGATTTAAGGACAAGGTGGAAGGAGAAGGAGACGGGTGGAACTGAATGAAAACCAGAGGTGCTTACCGCAAAGCAGAGGAAGCAGTCAGACCGTGTGTAGGATTAGAACGGATGGGTACAGCAGCGGTGAGACGCGCCTCCTTCCCCAAATGCCCTGACAAGTACATTTTGAGATGTAATATCCATTTTAGCACTCATCACGAGAAGAAAGAGGAGACGCAGGCCACAAATATTATTACTGGAATAAATAACATCACTGAGAGGAAATAAGGTCTTCATCAGTTCTGTGGCAGAGAACAGCATTTCCATTCAGATTAAGTTGCTGTCCCTTTAAAAGCCTTATTTTGCATAATATTTGCTGGTGCGTTGTAGGCTGATGGGTTTTGGACCATTGAACGGAAACTGTGCGTCTCTGTGTTGATCAGTTTTGGTGATGCCAGGCGACAGTCTGATAAAGTTTGTTTTTTTAATTCCCTAAAATATCCGCAGAGACCTCTTTAGTAATGCAATTCTGAGTCCAGTTTTGCTCGGAGAAGAATTGACAGGTTTGAATAACATTACCATTCAGATAGCACTGTTGGCCACTTATTAGCTTTATCTTGCATAATGTCCTGTTTTATTTCGTTTGAGTCTGATTAGTTTAAATGAAATCTCAGCACTTTGACTAGAAGGGAATGCCTCGTCAGAGTGTATTTACTTTAATTTCCTTAAACATCCATACACCCTTTAGTAATGGTGCTTTTAAAAGTGTATTGTTTCACTATATAAACACAGGAAGCTGCATTGTCATCCACAATTTCCAGTAAATTCCACCCAAAACAGCCTCTTGGGTTGTACTTTTTTTCCCCAGTCTTGGTTTTCTTTGATTGTGAACATGTACAAATGAAGCAATATTTGGTTCCTGTGGCCACATAGTTGACTCGGCCCAGCCTGCTCCCCCACCATCCTCCCTCAAGCCAAGCCTTCTTCAAGTTTATACACAATGCACAACATTGTTCAAAAGACAAAGCGCTGCAAAATGGTCTTTGAAGCCTTTGAACATCATCAAACGAGTCGCTGCAACGTTAACTTGAGCAGCGAAACATAAACTCTGAGCGGAGTGAGTCATGTTGAAATAAAGAAATAGATGACAGGTTTCTATCTGCTGGCTAATGGTCATAGCAACTTCAACAGTCAAAGGCAAACTTGAACTTCAGAAAGTATCAGTAAATTCTCACATTTATAAGGCAGCTTGTTTAGATCTTTCAGAAGTGTCAGCCTCCTAAACCAGGAAAAAAGGACAGACGGGCTATTTTAAGGGGAAAGCACAGAGACACTGGTGTACCTCAGCAGGTATAATTATCCTCCAGAGGCAGAGTCTGATTGTCCTCAGTCAGAGAAGACAAGCTGAGTGGAAACGCTGCTGCAAGAAGACCTCGACCCTCCAGCTCATCATCAACACTTAGGCTCCATTGTTTACTGAGGGATCCAACAGACTGACTCACACACACACACACACGCAGACACACAGATTTGACCCAACCCCTGCTTGCAGGTTAAACACTACGATTGTTATGCCCTGCCACACCTCATCAGACCTGAAACTCGTTAGTGAGGCAATTTGAAGTAAGTGTGTGTGTTTTCTGCTGCTATAGCTGATCGTCCTTAGGTAGCCTGACAAATGAGCTATTTTATTTTACTCATTTCTTCAAGTCAGTATTCAGGATGCCACACGGTTCCTCATTAATGGGCTGCTGGTCTGAACTTCTGTCTTGTTTGTAATGCTACCAATCTGAAGCCACTCATATCCTGAAGCATCTTAATGTTACAGATGGAAAAAAACAACAAACCCTCACACACACACAGACACACACACACACACACACACACACACACACACACACACACACACACACACACACACACACACACACACACAATTCAATAAAGTCAAGATGTTGATGTCAAGTAAATGAATAAATGGGATAAACTATTGCTTTTATATTATGCATTAC
>VVHJ01013285.1:0-12637 GCA_015107715.1 Tylochromis polylepis | reverse complement strand
CAGAGACATTCGCACACCGGCCCTCTGAGAGACAGACAGAGAGCAGCGAGTGATGCACTTTGTGATTTGTGGTTTTTCATTGGTTCGTGTGTCGCTGATCGTTGTTCCTATCAGCCCAAAGAACCTCGATGTGGTTTTATCTCCTCTGAGTGTGTACGTGCATGTGTGTGTGCACGTGTTTTGAGGTGAAACTTTATGCAAGCCCGGTGACAGCAGATGGTCTTGTGATCACTGCGACAGCTTGTAAGATGGCAGTGGCAATAATTATATAACTGAATCATGCACACACTACTGTATAAAAATACAACCTACACAACTATGGCTTAGCTTGTGCACTCACGAATTCACATCACTTCTCTCTCGGAGAATGGACTTTTAGCTTTATGGCTCCACATAAAGTATTGCTGGAATGTTTTACAGTTTATCAGAGCAAATATGCGTAACCATTCTCACTCTGTAGGCTAGTTATTTCACTTTTCCTGAGAAAAGGGGCTGTACGTGTGCCACCTTCCACTCGTAGGATGAGGGTGTTTATGTGTGTTAATGTGAACACCTCCTAGTGGGACCGTGTGTCCTCTGTCTGCCTCTAAGTATGAACCAACTCGCCAGGCTGCTCCCCCCTGGCAGCACTGGTAGGGTTGGGTTTCCACCAACACAGCAGGGACGAGGGACAGGAGGCAGGTTGACCCTCTCGTGTTGAAGAAGAGCATGAACGGGATGCAGGGCAGCGGGAGCAGAAGTCACAGCGACTTACCCTCCTCTTCTACCCAGCAATCCTCCTGTGGCCACCATCCTGGTCCCTGCTGTGCTGGTTGGCATGGTTACAGTGGTGGCCTGTGACCAGTGGGCATGACTTCCTAACCACCAGGCAACAGGCAGCTACAGCAACTCTCAGCCGGTGTGCTCGTCCCAAACTCACACAGCTAATGTTGTAAAATCTCACAAAGAAGAAAAAGCCAGATTTTTTTTTCTTGCTTTATGCAAATCGTATTATTTTTCAGCTTTTGTGCATAAAAGCAAAGGCCAAATGATAATGTTCATAAAACATTTTGCTCTTTGTAATCCTTAGTCCTCAGCGGTGGTCAGAATAAATAGAAAAACATATTTAACTGTCTTTCAAAACTGTGTTTTTATGAGTGGTACAAACTTACAGCTTAAAGCTACATGCATGATTAGCAGCACGGCAGGCTTTAGAGAGAGTAATTAATGGACAGAAGCTCGCTGTACTGAATTTCTTTTTAAATCCCTGACCCTACCAAAAAAAAAACAAAAAAAAGGGAAATTAAAATTAAAAAGGAAATCTTATCATTTCTCATTAAAGTAAATGAGAAACAGGACTATCACTGTTCCACCGGCCAGTGATCGTGCCAATTTACATCTTATCACCTATAGTTCTTTCTTCTGTGGCTATTAAGCATAAATGACTGGTAGCTAGCGCTCCTTAAGGCGTCATTTAAGCAAATCTTGACCACAAGCTGAATAAAACTGCTGAGAGATCAGGGTCGGGTTGTTTTTGTTCACAAATCAGACCAAATTGAGACGTGGCTCCGGTTTTGATGTGGGCGCTCAAATGAGTGGAGCCACGGACAGGGGCTGTCAAGCTTCTTTGCGAGTTAGAGGCTGTGTGCGTTTGCGTGTGTCAAACACGTTTATGGGACGTGCTCATGCCTCCCCCGAGGGACCCCTGGCTGCGTTGTTTCATATCATTTTCATGTTAAACTTCCTGGTCCCTCCTGAAGAGCTTCCAGTGGCGGGTTCAGATTTCCGGAAGGAGTACTCCACTGTGAAGTTGTTCCTGCGTTGCCCGCGTCCCCGGCTCCACACGAACAACAGCAGGAAACAGAAGAGGACGACCCCAAGGAATGTGATGCAGCCCATTGCCGTGGAGACCAAGATGGTGGTCAGGTCAAAGGTGAACTTGAGGAAAACACGTGTGCTGTTTAGATTTGTGTCGTTGAAGAACTCGCTGCTGTACAGTGAGCGGTTGAGAAAGAAGGCTGAGGCGGCATCCAGCGGTTGGCCACGCACCGTGAGTGTGGCAAAGTAGGTGTCATTGCCTCCGGCGTTACTGGCTATGCAGATGTATGTCCCACTGTCGGTGAGCTGAGCGTAGCGGATCTCCAGGGTGCCACTTGGGTGAACTATAATGCGCCCTGAACTCTTAGTTGTGATCCGCCTGCGCTGTGGGGAAATCCAGACAATAGATGGGGGAGGGTCTCCTTCGGCTCGACACAGAAAACTCACCGGTTGGCCTTCACGAGCGATCATCTGGAGAAAAAGAGTGAGTGGATGGATAAATGTATACGTTTAAAAAAGCACAGCAGATATCTATATGAAGGAATATTTCAAAATCATGTTTATGGTTGTAGAAAGTTTAACAAACTCGTCCCCATCATTACCTGCTGCAGCTTTCGGTTGCGTATCTTAGGTTTCTGGCATGTGAAGTGATCGAAGAGTGCAGAATCGGTGAAGGAGCTCAGGCTGACGCCCTGCACCTCCACCGGCCCCGCACACACCGGCACTCTGCCGTCAAAGTTGAGGGTCTTGCGTCTTTGCAGGATCCACAACAGACGGCAGTCACACATCAGGGGGTTCCCGTCCACTCTGAGGGTCTCCAGACTGTTGACAGAATGGAAGGAGCCCTCTTCCAGTGTCTGCAGGTCGTTTGAGGAGAAGTTGAGTACCCGGATCTGTCGGAGGCCTCCGAGGGCGTGGGGCTCCACCGTCATCAAACCTGTGCTTACCATGATGAGCTCTTTCAGCCTCAGCAAGTCTTTGAAGGCCCAAGGCTCTAATGTGGGGATGGGGTTGTAGGACAGGTTAAGGTGGGTGAGGTGGACAAGGTTCTTAAAGGAGGCTGAGGGGACAGAAGTGATGTTGGTGTTGGTGATGGAGAGCCAGTGGAGGTCCAGGCCCTGAAAACTAAGAGGTGAAATGTACTCCAGGTATGGCCAGTGGTCGATATCCAAACCCCGCAAGTTTGACAGCTTGCGAAAGTTCTGGTCCTCCAGGGCAGTGATGCTGAGGTGGCGAAGGCGAAGAGTGACCAGGCTGCGGAGGTAGGACAGCGTCTGACCAGAGATGGATGTCAGGTTGCAGCGCTCTATTGTGAGGTCCTCCAACCCCAGCAGACCTGAGAATGCCTGGAGATAAGAAAAATATAATGGGAATCACTGTTTGCTTTATATATATATATATATATATATATATATATATATATATATATATACATAAGTTTAAGTAAGACAAACAGACGAAGTTGGTTTGTGGACTCCTGTTCAGTATTTCACCGGAAGACCGTTTTGCTGTTGTTACTGTATATGACAAGCAAGGGGTACATGCCAAGAAAGCTGCACACAAACTCGTTTAATTTTTAATTTTCCATAATCTTTCTCAAAGGAAAATATCAGATTTGTGGCCAGAGCAACCAGCTCGAGTTTTAAAAGTGCTGAGAAATGTTTCTGGTTTTCTCTGAGGTCTCATCTACAGTTGGTGTTTTAATAGTGCCTTAATCTCTTAATACGTAATTAGAAACAATAAATTCAAATAAAAGTAACAGAATCAATTTTTACGCACTCTACTCTATTTGAATGTGTGCTGCTGTTAAGCAGTTTGTTAGTATTTAAACAGTAAAACAATATTTAAATTTATCATTTTATTTTTTGACACACACAAACAAAAAAACCCATTCAGATGTGTCTGGTTTCTTCTAAATGTAGTCTAAGTAACAAACCAAACACTGAGCTGAGTGTTATTTTACTTGTTCATGGGGAAGCTGGAAATGTGTTACATGGATGCTGTGTAACTGGTATCAGTGTTTTTATCTTGGAAAACGAATAGACTTTTCCAAAATGTCACACCAGGATATTTTTAAAAATAAAGTGCACATTCTTGTATCCATTTACCATTTCATCAATAAGCTCAGTTCACTACTGGAAAGATGCTTGAGAGCTTACCTTGTGGGATATATAAACCAGGTCGTTGTCTCCGACCTCCAGGTGTTTTAGACTTTTCAGGTCCTGGAAGGTGTAGTCCAATAAAATCACCATCTTGTTCTCACTAAGGTCTAGGCTGGTAAGATTACCAAGCTTGGCAAAGGCTCCCATGGGCACCAACTTCAACTGGTTCCCCCTTAACTTCAGCACTTTAAGACTCTGGAGGGTTGAAAAGGCATTCGGTTCTAAGGTGGAGATGAGGTTCTCACTGAAGTCCACTTCCTCTAGTCGTGGGTACGGTGCCAGGTCTCCCGCCTGCACCCAGCGGAGCCGGTTCTTGCTGAGGTCCAGGAGCCGCGTCTCTGTAGGAATGCCCTCTGGGATGTTGGTGAGCCGCCGTCGCTGGCATGACACCGACCTTAGCTGGGCTGAACACTCGCACCGTGGCGGACAGGCGTGGCTGTTTCCTGGCAGTGTCAAGGTTATCATGGTAACCACTGAGGTAGCCAGGACCCATCGCCACAGCTTCGGCCATAGCACTAAGGCACGCCCACCATGGCCAGGAGAGCCAGTCATGGCCCTGATCCTCTGACTCCTCGCCTGTTACAGGCAAGGTGAGTGCGCCAGACACCTGCAAGACGAGACAAAGGGTAAAACAGGATTTACAGAAAAGAAGTGAAGGGAGAAATAGAAAACAAGGAGGGAATAAATATGTGATGAAGAAGGGAAAGAGGATGTAAGAAAGAAAGATAGAGCCTATAATATAACCTATCAGCTCCCAAGCTCATTAAAACTGGCCTAAATCCACAGTGCTGTAAATTATCAATGTCTCCAGCAGTTTTAAGTAAAGGAGCTGAGAATTTACTGCGGAGATTTGGGGCATTTCGTGACACAACACTTAAACATAGCAGATGAGATCCCGTCACAGGAACAAGGAAAACTTTAAGATAGTTTAGAAGATTTGTCCGTTCACTAATTTATCAATGGTTTCAGCTGGAGAACTGGGACGCCTGGAGCCATAAGAGGGAGCTTCTTATTCAGCTGAATTCATGCATCTTGCATCTCCTCCGTTCTCCTTCCAGCATGGAGGCTGTCTGCTCCATTTTGACGAACACAAATTAATTTATTATAATCACCATGCATAAACAAAAATGGAGCTCCTTAAGAATCACAGTATGTGTGAAACCATGCACTCTGTGATGAGGAATAGGTGTTTGAGCCACTTCATGCATTCGACCAGGTATGCTTTGATGCAAGTTTGACATTTTGCTGGGTATGAATTACAAATGCTTTCAGGGAAAAGAGATGAATCATTTGTGCTTTAGCATTCCTTCAGGCAGCCGGTCATCTCTCCCACACACTGTTTTCAACATGAAGACAGTCAAAGAGCACCTGGCATTGGATCTGGAACACGACTGTATCCATCCAGTTAGCAGAACTTTCATACTTGAGGAAGATGCCGTTTAATAAAAAAGTTTGGCAAGAAGAAAGTTTTTTTTTCTTTCTCTCAAACAAAAACTACTGACCAGAAATCCCCAAATGTTAAACTGTTTGTTTATTTCTCAGATCAAGTGGAAATGTGAGAGAATATATCAGCACCACCAGGGAGTATCATGTTAAAATGCACTCTGATGCTGTTTCATGTTAAAATGCACTCTGATGCTGGCAGAGGAGGAAGGCAGAGCTGAACAGATTAATAATATATGGGTTGGTTTGTGCGTAATGGGCAGTTTTCAGAGGGCCAGCCACATAGTTAAAAGAGCCAAAAGTCGCTAGCCTCTCTCTTTTTCTCGATGAGGCCGTTACTTCAAATTTCTTACAAGAAAACAGCCTCTAAAACGCCTAATCATATCCGACTGTTTCAATGCACTGGCATCAATGGGATCAAACAGGATGAAATGGGATTTAAGCTAAATATAAATGACGGCTGACAAATTCTTTGCACACATATGCACATACTCGTATTTTCACACACAATCACACAAACACAAGCTGTAAGAAAGAAAAATCCTCCAGAGATTCTGTCTCATCTACTAAGCCTCAAGGTGGATAAGTCCTTCAATTTTTGACAGGCCTGGAAAACACTCTGTTTACAGATCCCATATCTGAACAATCTGGTAGAAATCTGGCACAATCTCTCCTTTCGCTGGGAGACAAAACTCAAAACACAGAGAAGCTGCTGTGCAGAAACAGACTGACCCACTTCTCAGCAGCGACTCGGCCTCGCACTGTCAACCATCAGCAACTCACCATGACCACAACAACAGAGCG
The DNA here is from genome assembly GCA_015107715.1 of Tylochromis polylepis. Classification (NCBI taxonomy): domain Eukaryota; kingdom Metazoa; phylum Chordata; class Actinopteri; order Cichliformes; family Cichlidae; genus Tylochromis; species Tylochromis polylepis. The sequence continues at coordinate 6,431 of VVHJ01013285.1, read as the reverse complement.
GCAAATTCAGTGGAATAGTGCCCAGGAGAAAAACAGAGAGATCAGAAAAACTAGCAAAAGTCTATCAAACTCCTGAAATAATGAGATTAAATCAAACATCAGGATCTGTGTCCTTGTGTCTTCTGGGTGACTGTTGTGGAAACACCGTGATGATTTTTCTCCTTCTTGCACCTTTTATCCTGCTAAATATTTAGCAGGATGCATCCCATCAACTATCATCTGAATAACATGAAATGACTTTCCTCTAGTGCCGCAAACTACTGGACCCTATCTGGAACATATTTTAAAGGAACCACAAAGTTAAAATGTGGTGTTTGTGGTCATTATTTTGCTGCAAGTCAAAGAATTTACTTCTTTAACCCTCAATCACACAGGCTTAGAGGCTGGTGTGCAGAGACACAGACTTTATAATCCCACACTGTTACAGCAGCACAAGGGTCAGCAAGAAAAAGTGAATTGGAGATAGAAAAATAAAAAATAGGGTGCTGGAGCCTATCCCAGCTAGCATAGGGCGAGAGGCAGGGTACAACCTGGACAGGTTGCCAGTCTGTTGCAGGGCTAACACAGAGAGACCGACAACCATTCACACTGAGATTCACACCTATGGGCAATTTGGAATTACCAGTCAATCTAACCCCACTAACTGCATGTCTTTGGACTCTGTGGACCCGGAGAGAACCCACGCAAACACAGGGAGAACATGACATGTTAGCTCCACACAGAAAGGACAGAAAGTGTACAAATAAAAAAGGCAAAAAACTATACAAGAGTAATTTATACCATTCACAAATTGTCGCTATATAGAGTAAATACACCCACAGAGAATTTTTCATATTTGGAAAAGGTGTCGTGGGACTGATAATACACATACGTATATTTTTGCAGGTATCTATTGTGTGTGTGGATTATACAGTCTGACTACTGTCGGGATGAAACACAACATTCAATATTCGGAGGAAATTCTTCATTTTCTTTTCTTTTTCTAATTAAAATATCTTGAAAACATAGATTGGTATTCATGGTCCCCTGAGGATGTTTTATAAAAGGTTGCAAAGAATACAGTTCAGTACTTGTGGTTTATTGGTCATTTGAAAATGTTAAGATTTTGGCATGTTAATGTTAAGATGTTGAACATTTGCCTGTAAAAAACCTTTTGAAGGAGAAGGAAGAGAAGGGGGTCGCCCCTCCCTGAGCCTGGTTCTGCCGGAGGTTTCTTCCTGTTAAAAGGGAGTTTTTCCTTCCCACTGTCGCCAAAGTGCTTGCTCATAGGGGGTCATATGATTGTTGGGTTTTCTCTGTATCTATTATTGTACGATCTACTGTACATTATAAAGCGCCTTGAGGCGACTGTTGTTGTGATTTGGCGCTATATAAATAAAATTGAATTGAATTGAATTGAAAACAAAAAAGAAAACAACTATCAGCTGGTCATTTAATAAAAAGAGGTCGTCACAACAGGTAGCTCTGCACGCTTTATTTAGCAGAGTTTTACACCAGATGCCCTTCAGACGCAGCCCCCAGCGGATTTGTGTTTTCTTCCATGGGATCTATTGCTTATTAGGCAAGTGTGTAAACTACTACACTATAGAGCGACTCACTCAAAACCAACCAACCAGCCCCCCCTCAAATCCTATGCATAACATGTTAGTATGTCTTAGAAACTGGAATATTCTCTGATATCAGAGTTTACTGATGTTTTCAACCAGTCGCCTTCTCTCAGCCTCATAATTCTGACACTGTAATAAAACATGTTCTATGGTCTCATCTTCTCCACAATTGTCAAATTTCCCTGTGTGGTGTTTCCTTATTATAAATAACATACAGATCCCACATGGGATGTCCTACATGGGCCCTACATAGGTTTTCTATAGATAGCCTACAGAATTCCCTCTTGGGGGCAGAAAGGGCAAAAATGCTAATATAGAGTGGGTTTGCCTATAGAAAACCAGAGAGGGCCCCACAGGGCAAAACTGCTGTGAGCCCAATTGGGTCCCACGTGGAATAGATGCAGGTTGCCCACAGCTACCCACTGTGGGCCTGCATGGGCATGGTTGCTGGGCAGACATTCAGCTCTACGCACAGTTGTTCCCATACATAGCCTACTGCACGGCTATAAACTCTTCACTCAGTGTATCCAGTGTCTCCATGTGTGTGTTAGTGTACAACTTGCCCAGCTCTTTGGCATTGTGATGGATGCAGCCTGTCTCCACACCCCCATGAGAGTCATCCTACGGGTCAGTGGCAGAGTCACACCATGAATCACTGAGCTTACATCGTCAAGGCAGACAAGGTCCTTACTGCTTGACTCAAGGACAGGCTTGGATTCCTTAACACACACACTCTCTATCAGGCACATGGGTCCAGTGCTCTGCGCATCATCTGGTGTGCAGGTGAATAAATACACACCTTTACTCTGACTCCCAGGCCACATACTGGAAAGAACATTTTTTTATATGTTGCTGCTGTAGTTGCTTTCTTTTAGATCAGCAGCCTGTCCCTCAAAGTTTAAAAGCTCAGTCTTACATCTTTTCTTGCACCTGGACAGTCGACACACACAAAAATCACAGCAGGAGTCCCTAAAGCTGCCATACAACCTGCAAATTATCATCTGCCAGATGTTATGGCAACAACAGGGGCAAATCCCACAGCTGTAGCCAGCGAGGAAGATAGAGTCACAGGCCAGCTGTCCAAGGAGAAAAAAAAAAGAAGAATGGAAAGAGAAACAGCCCAGAAGCTAAAAATAACAAAAATTTTAGATGGCTGACCTAATGAGCAGATGTTTTGGAGTAACATTCTTTCCCAGCCACTGCACAGGCAAGACACTGATGACCACAGCCAGATGTTTCAGACACCAGTTGTTTCACCTGTTTTATAGAGTCCAGTTTGTCTGATTATAAACACCACACACTCTTCCCAAATAACTGCAGGGAAAATAACATCATTGTGGTTTGGTGTGTATTTGTGTGGCAGTGTGTCTGACCATAAATAGGTCATGCATGTTTACTGGTAGCCTTTATAAGCCTTTGTATTTGGCCAGCAGAGCGTGGAGCTCCTCTTCCCGATATCCCTTCTTTAGTGTCCCTTCTTCCTCAGCTTTCTCTCTCTCCTTCACTCTCTCCCTCTCTCTCTCTCTCTCTCTCTCTCTCTCTCACACACACACACATATAAAATAAAGACCTCTCAAAAATAAAATCACACTTCAGCTTTCCTGATGGAGGTGCAGTCAAGCAGTCAGCATGTTATTAGAGAAAGCTTTTACATTTTATTGCTGCAAACAAACCGAGTTCCTAACTTGACAAGTTTTTATATATCAGAAGAAAGCTGACAGTTTGTACTTTCCATTGCTAAGTAGCTATAAGTCCAATATTAAATCTGTGCTTAGTCACTACATTTTAAGCCCAAGTCAAGTGTGGAATAGAGCTTAGCAGGTCTCTGGTGGGGCTGCACCCAGTGCCAAAGAGGAAAGAAAAGTAAGGGGGCAGAATCCTAGACATTTTAATGAAGATGAGAGTCAGACAAATCTCTGTTTTGCCACATTATTGTAACCTACAGTGAATATTAACTAATGCAAATCAATATAAGTAAGCCTAAAAAGTCAAGTTAAGTGTTTTTGTGCTGCTCTTCATCAAAGTTAGAGCTCCTAAAGGATCAACAACTCCCTGACTGCATTGCAGAAAGACACAAACAAACGCCCAAACTTAAATCCTAAATGACAACAAAGGAAAACTGAAATCAAAATATAATTAGGGCGAGTAAAGAAAAAAAAGAGGAAAAGCCAGAGGAAGAGGCTCACAGAGCAGGATCCCCACAGTGATGAGAGGAACAAAGCCTGCGGTAGGAACGCACACATATAAAATATAAAGCGGAACAAGAGTAAAACACAGGAAGTACACAGGAACGCACACAATGTAGTCACTAGATCAACATCTTCAAAGTTTACAGTCTTTTGTCTGCAACATCCAGAGACGGCAACACTGTGACCATAAATTACAGCTCCCAAAGCGTCTGTAAAAACAGAACATTTTTCAAGCTGCACTTCACTGAGCTGCAGAATGCAACGCGAAGGACACTGCAGTTGTTTGAGTTTGCATAAAGAGATGATACTCATGATGGTGCTCTGTGCCACTCCTACCCTATCCTCGCCGTTTTTGAAGTACTCTGAGTCACAGAGTCTGCGAGTTTGGACTGATCGAGACTGACATACAGTCTGCTTTGACCTTCAGCTGATTAGAGCCAAAGACACAAACCTTTGACTCGACTGCAGCCGTAATGTTTCAATGGACTACACATTGCTATATATATGATCTAACTCATAGTCAGCCTGAGATGCACTCACTTGCTCACTTTCAGGAATCTACTAGGCACAAGTTTGAATTGCGGGCAGAAATAATGTTGTTACATCTGTATCTTGAATCAAGACTGTACAAGACATATAAGACAAGACGAAAACAGGAAAGGGGCTAAACAACTTCCATCAATCATCCTATCACAGGTTGTAGTCCTCAACCAAATATCAGACACTGAAATGGCTCAAGGTAAAAAGTCTTTCCATGAATCTCTAAAACCAGATCCTCAATGATGTAGTAGCTCATCTGGTTCATGATCCTTCACAATTCACAGGTTATTGTAATGTGTGAAGTGCAGCAAGTAGGTGACAAGTTGACTGAACTTTACGAACTAATTAGAATTAAAGTCAAGGAGGCTCACAAACAGTCATAATTGTGATAAATCTGACCAGTACTCTGAACAGGTGGAGCAGAGATTCTGGCAAAAATGAAAAAGTGCCGATAAAATGGACAATTATGAGCCTGACCTTGAGCACAGTTTGGGTGAAGACCCATTAGGTGATCACTGTGTGCAGGTTTCACAAAAATCAGACCGACACTCTGGGAGGAGCAAAGATTCTTGTGAATTGTTGAGATGCCATTGCATAAGCTCATCGCTCCTTCAGCTGGATGAGCTAATGAAGGTGGCTGGTGTAAGGCTAGCTAGACCTAAAGTCCCAGTGCAATATGAATTTTGGATATGCTTCCACATAGGCAGTTATCAGAGAAGGCCTTGCCTATTTCACCAAGACACTATCAAACCACATTCTGCGCATGTTACAACATCATTGCTTCACTTTAAACCAGCGTGCGGTCCAGACCTGCCACCCACTAGAAACACATGACACCAAATGCAGCTCAGAGATTTTTTTCCCCCCAGTTTTTAACTACCAGGAATTGCTCTCCTCAGTTTTGAGGCCCTTACAGAGAGGTGGTTAGAAAAAAAAAAAGTGATGCAATACGGTGGTAAACATGGCCCTGTCTCATTTTTTAAAAACATTTTACTTTGATCAAATTTAACATTAGCATGCAATTTTCTAGTTCTTTCTAAATTTATTTAGGGGTTTATATGATTTGTAAATTATTAAATTCTGTTTACATTTCTATTTTACACTGCATCGAAATGCCCTGTTTCGAAAAAACACCCTGAAAACCCTTGTCCGTCCTGAGTCTCAGTGGTTTCCCGAACCATCATGCTACAGAGCTGATACGCTGTTAAGATTGCAACTCGTTTCTGACATTTTTCTCTGTGTCAGAGTAAACAACTTGATCACTTTGTAATTTTTGCCTTTTAGAAGAAATAAAAGATCTCTCCTTTCACTCTCACTCACTGCAAGCATGTACACTGTGTTGATGGGCTGCTGAGCTGTGGATGCAAAGTAACACTGTCAGTCTAAATCCTATCATACACTCTTGACAACACGGCGTGGTGAGACATGTACAGTACACCCAGCATATTATCACCCTGTGCTGATGACTGTCTCGTCATACTGTGGATAATGTTTCATGAAATGAAAGATGCTTTCTGACTCACAGTATTCTACTGTATTGTTTCCCCTCTAACCAGGCGATCCCCAAAATACTTCACACATCTCTATGACTTCTCTTGGATTCCACTTCTGTTTCTTTCCTGACAAGCACTACAAAGCAAGACAGCAACTGATGCTGAGAGTTATTTAGTTAGCAAAAAAGTGGCATGAACTAAGAAAGCCGAACCTTTGCCTCAGTTGTTTAACTGCATCAAAGTCTACCTCGATCACAGAAAACTGAAAGCCAGCGCACTGCATTGAGAACAATGCCTGACAGCCACAGAGGAACAACAACAACAGAACAAACGAAGTTAAAACAAGCTGAGATAAAACCCCACAAGACAAGAAATAAACAAATAAAAATATATGTGGTGTTTGTTTATTAAGAGGAGAATGTCTTCCAGCTCTCAAACAGCGTCTTCAAAAAAAATATTTACTTTCATCACGCCAGAAATGATCTAAATGTTGCAACAACTGTTTGTTAAAAAAGGACTACACACGCACACACACGCACACACACGCACACACATATACACATATATATATATATATATATATATATATATATATATATATA
>VVHJ01013279.1:0-16609 GCA_015107715.1 Tylochromis polylepis | reverse complement strand
GGGTCATATGATTGTTGGGTTTTCTCTGTATCTATTATTGTACGATCTACTGTACATTATAAAGCGCCTTGAGGCGACTGTTGTTGTGATTTGGCGCTATATAAATAAAATTGAATTGAATAAATATATATATATATATATATATATATTTATATGTGTGTCTTGCACTCCAAGCTAGTAAACAACTTAATGAAGGCTTTTGCAGGTTTTGAGGATTGTTTTCTGTTGTCTGTTTTCTACTTCTGACTAGACCTGGGGTGTAACAAATCTAATGGTTATCTTTATTTTGTTTTTTTTTGGTTTATTATAATGTACATGATGTTCCAAGATGACATATTTCACCTCCATGCTGCTTGTGATTTGAAGATGTGTGCTATATTGCTGTTTTGTGCGGCCTTTAAGTTCTAAACACAGGGCTGACAGACGGTAACTTGCCAAAAGTGTTTCTATTTTTCAACAAGAGTCCTTTTTAAAGCTTCACCGAGAAGGAAAATGAAGTGTTTCTGTGAAACCAACACAAGCCGATAAGCAGGAAACGCTTCATGTGAAAACATAATGGCTGCCATAATTCACCAGCACCTTCCCTAAAGACCCTGTATCTGTTTATGTAAAATACATGTGTGTGTGTGTGTGTGTGTGTGTGTGTGTGTGTGTGTGTGTGTGTGTGTGTCGCATTGATTTATCAATTCTCAGATGGCTTAAGCAGCGTCTGCTTTAAATGGGTCAGTTTAATGACCTTCTATGTTAACAAGTCTCGCAGAGGGACATAAAGCTGAGTTATAGGAGAAATACAACTGGAAAGATTTTTATATTTTATTAGGGTTGCGTTTGGACAAATGTGTGCAGAGCCTCATACGTGAAGCGGTTCCTCTGCACTGCAAGAAATATGAGGAGTTGATATAAGCGTCAGTCCCGTCGGCTTCTCCTGTGTGGCCATCCTGTGGAATCAATCCTCTCCCTGCAAACAATATGCCCCCAGGCAACAATAGACAGGCTTAGTTTGACTGTGTGTGTTTGTGTGTGCGCTCTGCATGTACATGTCCATGCGCATGCACATGTCTTTGTCTGCGTGCCTGCACAGATATTTGTGTGCAGTGTATGTGTCAAGGACAGCTGTTCCTTCTGTTCCTTAGTAGGGCCTCGGGCAATTCCCCATCCAGCCTGTCCAAATGCTCCTTTCTTCAGGGGACAGTATTAGATTGTCACCGTTCTTCGCCCTTAATAAATCCTTCCCAGTGGCAATCACCACAATCTGAAATCTCTGCTGCTTAAAATTTCTGTTTGTTTAATTTCAGCACTGGTAGCTTTGATATTATATTCATCACTTCCACTTCTTCCTGCATCTTTTGGTCTCATCTCTTTGAGTGTATATCATATGGGTGAGTTTTTGTACATCACCTCTGTGTTGCTAGAGAATCGGGACACAGAGAGGATAAAAGTTCTTATTTCAAGTTTTACTAATTATCAAGGCATAAATTATGATCAAGAAACTTTGTTAATATAAACATGAAAATCGTAAAGGAGAAGAAACACAAGACACAAAATAATGGGTTGTCAATGGAGTCTTGGGGGGGGGGGCTCTGTTATGATTATTGTATTTCAGTTCATTAAAACCAATAATATTCCCTCATACCCAAGGGGAACATGTGACTGTAACACTTATCTGACTTAACCAAGCAAAAACTTCCAGGGCTAAGAAATGAAGCCAGCACAGAGGTATAAAAAAAGAAAATACAGTTCCTCTAATGGCTCCTGGAGACCGGCTCCAAAAAAAGAGTCAGTCCCCTTAGACTCTATGTTAAAATTTAAAACTTAACCTGCAGAAATAAACAGGAAAACAGCTGCGTACGAAACAGTGATTTTGGTCTCCTTGGCTAATTTCCTCTTTCATGACAACTGTATGGTACAGTACGGCGGTCCTGAGAGGTCAAACTCACTGCAACTTGAGAAAACAACAGCAAATAGAAAAATACTGCAAAAGCACATAATATAAATAGAAAAAAAACAAGACAACAACAATGGAACAGAAAAATTCCACCAAAAATCCCTCAAAAAACACAACAGAAGGGCTTTTGGGGAGACAAGAGCGTGACAGAACAGCTGTGGAAGTGAGAAGCTACCAGTAAACAGCTAATAGCAAACATGTATCTGTAGAATTATATGAATCATGCAATTAAAACACACATTACGTGCATCTCTTCCTCCTTGATGACACAGATGAATGGTGGCGACATCACTCTTCTATAGGTAGTCTATGGCCTTAACATAAGGTGAAAAAATAAGCATGTCTGGCTAACAAGGCTAAAGCTTATTAGGAGTCAAATAACCTCACATTCACAGCCAGGATTAGCTATTTAAATTAACTAACTCCATCTCCAATGATATGACCTCCCGATATGAACTTCAGCATACAGTCCAGTATGAAGTTTGAACTTTTTTCATGAGGTTAAAAATAATTTATTTGTTTCCATGATACGAAATATGGAAAGACTGGTCCATTTCTCGGCTTCTTAAAAGGTGTAAACTTATTTACAGTCAGTTCAGTTTATGCATGTTCACTCATGGTCTTATTTTTCAAATTCTCTCCCAGTAGATCTGGTTTTCCTTACATAGTGCCCCAGTGAATAATTTTCATCCGTTGAACTCCTGGCTAAGCATTTTTGCAGCATTTTGGAAACTTCTTTAAGCTTACGGTGGCTTTTCAGCTATGTGTATGCCCCCTTCCCCGAGGTTTACCTTTGGCCACCCTCGTCTGCCACACCACACAAAATCTCATAAAGGAAAGCTAGGAAAGAGTAAAAACCCACATTTTCTCTGTGACGTTTAAATACTAGAAATTAAATGCACGCGCACACACAGTATGATGTGTGGGTAAACAATATGTGTGTACAGGGGAGTTAAACCTAAACACAAAATATGCAGTCAAAGCAGGAACCACCACAGCTGAATGTGACTGATTCCTCTAACTGCTAATGTATGCAGCTCCAGTATCCTTTATTCTCTTTCCAGAAACTCAGTCAATATTTATTTTTTAACAAAACATTCCCTGATATGATTTGTTGCGCATTTAACCCAACCAGTTGTTACACTGTCTGGTCTTTCTGTGCCATACAGCTCTCTTTGTCACCAACTTAAAGTTAGGCACTCCAGAATACACTTAAGTCCAGTTACTATTTGATTTGCCCTGGCGGTCTTAGGCCTCAGTCACACACTTCAAGAGTCCAGCTGGCAGCCAGTCCAGTTGTACCAAAAGCCTCATTATTGTTCTGGTTGCAGAACAGTAACAGATTTCTGCAGATGCCCACAGTTTGCGTGGAGGAGGTCGACTTGTCTGCAAAAACATTAACTACCAGAGGAAACTTGAAAAAGTGCAACGTGAGCTGTTGGTTTTTTTTACACCAGAATAAAACTTGTGTGACTTTAGCAATCAGTTTCACAGTGACTGCCAGCAACTACTTGCAACCAGTTGGAAAATGTTCTCTTTTCTGTAGTGACCAGTGTGACTGTGACAGTGTTTCTGACTGGGGCCCTTAGAGTTCAAGACACTACCCATGCAATGCTGCTTTAGATATTCTCTCTTTCGCCTACCAACTCACAAAGGAAGAATATCTACATACAAGCAGCATCCCAGTTTCATACTCTCTATTAATTCAATCAGACATATATTTGTACTGCAGCTGCACAAAGGTCAAGTATTCTCAACATCTGCATAGAAAATGTGGCGTTAACTTCATCAGGAGTTTGAGCGCTTTCTGTTCGGTCCTTTCTACAAGATTCTCAGAATAAAGACACAGCTACAAAGACTGCATCCCTTAGTGTATGCCTGTTTAAAAAACCTTCAGCCCACAGGGCTTCAAAATGAAGCAATGGGGGTCAAAAAAACTGGAGGCCCTCAAATGGCCACTTGAAAGTTCTTCCAAAAATGTGTCCACCCTCATAAACCCCCATACCAAAACATTCAATCACTATTTTAGCTTGGTATCTGTTTAAATTTTTAGTGTATTCTTCCCTTGTGGTATAAATATTTTCTGATAATTTCCCAATTCAATCCCTTGACAGTTAGTGTATCGTATTTAATACATGAGTTTTTGTGAATTTTTGAGACTTTTCCATCATTAGTCTGATTTTTTCCTCCAGAAAACTTAAATAAATTCCACAATACATTTTAATACATTGTGGAATTGTAAAAATCTAGTAAATATGATGCTAATTAAATTTCATACATGCTAAATTGTCAGAACTCCAGCACTCCATTCAAAAAAACAAAAAAAAAGTGAATACTCTTACTCTATATCCATTGCAATACAATTTTTTTTTCAAGGTTCAGGCTTTCAGGGGTTAAAGAATTGTATTTCATTTCATCTAAAAAGCCCCAATGTACTCACTGTGCAATAAAAAATAAAAAACTATTTGTGATTTTTAAAATAATGATATTAATATTATCCAGAGCAATGAAAAAATAAATAATTAAGTATGGAAAAAATCCCCTCCATGCTCAGAGTCCATACTGAGGAGCCTGAGGAGTGATAACATATGAGCCCTGCTGACTGGAACCATCTTTAATACACCAAAAGGGTTTTTTCTGTGCCTTTTGAAGTGACCTCAGCAGGACTCAAGAGTTCAGGTTTCAGAACATCCCTTAGAAACTTGTAATTCACACCGAAGAAAGCATACTTCAGTGAAGCGGAGTGATGTGGACAATAGGCCCACAGTAACAATAAAAAGAAAAGAAACACAATCAGGGGGAAAAAAGTCACTATGAGCTCAGATCAGGCAAAAAGTTATAAAAACCACCTTCGAAACCAAGGCTCATGTCCTGTTCTATTAGCCTGCGTGATCTTTAAAGTGTACTTCATAGCCTTCAGCCACACAAGAAAAGCTCCTTTTCAAAATTACACTGTTTTCTTCACAGTAGAGTTCAGTTATGTTAACAGAAATTGTTCTGCAGTTCCACAATCACAGCATTTCTGCAAACCAGGCGTTTATGCCAGTTTATCAGACCGCACACGCTGCTTTGTGGTTTGGGTGGAACATTCAAGAATGTGTCTTATCATCATATTCTATTGTTAATTTCTGTTTCTTTGTTAATTACAATGTAAGAGGCTTATGGTGCACGGTGCTGCATGTTTGGTTTTATTGTTTGGTTTTTACATGTAAGAAAAAAAAAACATGAGTGCCTGTGTGTGTTTGTGTGTGTCTGCCTGGTTAAATGCTTGCGCATTCTGAAAAACAAATCTATAGACAGTAATCAGTTCATTTTATTCTGTGTGTTTCTTTGATGTGTTGTTTCTATATCTTGGATAAATGCATTGTTGGGCAATTAGACTCCAGGGCAGTTATCGATTATCGGCTTCCCCTGATTTGTACTGCACACTGTGTATATAAACACGCCTTACTACAAACTCACACACACACACACAGTTATTGTAAGGACTCTTTGAAACAGAAGTTCTGAGATAAACAGCACCGCTGGGTTGATTTCACCGCTGTTGAAATGATGCCGAAAAGTGACAGAGTTACAACAGTTAGTGCACACAGACACATTAGGAGAGATCGTTCTCTTGTAGCATTTATAAAAGACTGTGTACGCTGTTGCATTGAAATCTTAATAGCAAACAAACCTAAATGTACAGCAATGTATGTTGGAACCATTACTGCTGAGATGTTCGTGGTTCAGAGTTATCATTGTTCTTTCACAAGGGCAAATCTGTTCTCTAGTAAGGGTTTGCATACAAGAATACAAAGGAGCAACAACAATAGAATCAACAATAAATCACAAAACTAATACAGAAAAAGGGAAACTCGCACCAAGTGAGCAAAGCACTGAAGTGCAAGAGTAGTCCTGGTACCCAGACGGAGTGTTGTTTTCCATTAAACATACGAATATCACTTGGAATAAAAAAGACTGAAATGGTACCAGTGCCACTCGTGATGCAGAGCCATTAATGCTTTATATCTTTTTGAGGCATTTTGTCCATGTGAGAATCTAACATTACACAATATTACGAAGGAGAGGTTTCATGAAAAGGAAATAATGGAGAGAATCTGTGGGCTGAATCTGCAAATCATTTGATTTATTCAGGCCTTGCACAGTCGCTGATGACCAAATCTGTCTGTAGTAATGCTGCTGTGCCATTGGTGCACTGAAACAAAGATTGGTACATCCTGTCAGGCCTCCTGATGACCTGTCTATTAGGCTTGATCTGACTCTGGTCATTTTAACATTTTGTTCTTATTAAGAAAAGCAAAGATGTGGCAGGAAATACAGCAGATGAACAAAAGTACCAGACCACCTACACGTCACACCTACAGGAACTTCTCAGCCATGGAAACTCATACCATGAAGCTCCAGGTGCACAGTTTTTCTGCTGATGTTAAAGAAAGTTTGGAGCGCTGCAGTTATCAAGTCAGCAGAGCGTTAGTAACTTTTATACACTATGTATCTCAGCACTCATCAATCCTGTCTGCAACTTTGCATGGTCTGCCATTTTGTGACAAGGTTCATGTGGTTCATAAACTCTTCTACTTTGCAATAATCCCACTTACAGCTGTTTGTAGAATATCTAGGAAGGAAGAAATTTCACAAATGGACTTGTTCCAACAATGAAAACACCTAAATTGAAATATTAAGAGGTGTGGCCAGATACTTTTGTCCATATAGGTGTCAGGGGTGTGCTGTGTGGCAGGCAGGAGTAGGACCCAAATGCAGGACTCAAACGAAAAGGTTAACTGAAAGAGGCAGCTTTATTTTTCTGTAGGACAACTCGAACATTACAAACAGGAAAACAAAGCCTGAACAAAACAAAACCTGAAAACCATGAACACGGACAAGCACACGGCAAAGAAGAACGACGCGACAACAAGCAGAAAAAGACAGAGAACTAAATACACGGAGGAAAACGAGGGGATGGGGAAACACAGCTGAAAATAATCAGACTAATGAGACAGGGAGGAAGCAAAACTGAATTCACTGGACACAGGACAAGGGACTATCAAAATAAAACAGGAAACATGAGACACACCCTAAGACAGACTGACTGAACACAGGGAACAGAGGGAGCGAGAGACACGACTGGGAAACAGATGACTCAACATGGAGACAGAACTTAACATACACAATACCAGGACAGACCACGCAGGGAGGCACAAAAGGGAATAGACTAAATGAACAAGAAACTCAGAACTAGAAATACAAAGGATTAAACTAGGAAGAATAAGGAAAGTCAACAATACCAAATGAGAACATAAGAAACACAGAAACACTGGGTCATAGACCCAGTACCATGACAGTAGGCTGTGTTTATCTGTTGTTTCTTAGACTGTATTGTTTCAGATAGTGTATCTGTTGCTTAAAGGTGATCTATCAATCATAACCTTACTTTAACCGTACAAGAAGGTACTTGGGTTACCGTTACCATGTTTGCTTCCTACTGCTTGTGTTTAGAGAAGTGTGCTTCAGTGTATCTCTCCTACAAACACACATCTCAGAGAACCTAAAGTATTAACTTTATAATATTAATGCAGACATAACCACAATTACTTTTACACTCAGTCTTTTAATAGTCTACACCATCACTACTCATTCCTTAATATTCATTCCTCACAAGTCCCCGGGGGGAGCATTAGTAGCAGCAGATGTCCTGTGATTGTAATATCCAAGAAACTTTCAGAGAGATCAGTGATCCTGTCTTGCTGCCATGGTGAAGGAATCCCAAGTGGCTCCAACGTACAAAACGGCTCCAACAACAATTTAAGATCCTTCCAGAAGACCAGTTATTAAGACTCTCATCACTGTTTGGCTCGCAAAAACACCAAAAAAACATGCTGATCAGAAATGAGGCATATGCAGATAATGTAGGGTTTTCTTTTCATTTTCTTAACTTTTAAAGTACATTTTTCTGTAACAGTTTTTTTCTACACACCAATACAATGGAGGTAAATGGAATTTATTTTAAGGCTCTCGAAATACGGAAGAACCTGAGCAGAAATACCTTTGTCATACCAAAGACCTAGCTGTAATCCATTTTCAGTGGAACTGCTATGTACTTCAAACATCAATCCACTCACCTGCGTTAGATTGGCAGGAGAACACATATCTAAACCTCAGCAAATAAAATAGGAAAAGCTCTAAATGACTCAACCATTTCAACCTTATCACCATGCTGGTTTCTAAGCACAAATCACTTCATTCCTACGGTCTCTGGCCAGCTTATATCACTCCAGTGGCTATTCATAGAACATGTAGGTTTTTTACTGTAGCCGGCCACACAAACACTTAGATTTCTGCACTGGGTGACTTTTCTACCAAGTAAAAGGTTTGTGAAAGTTTCATCAGATGTCGAGTTTCTCCTTTAAACCATGTGTTTGATTTATGGTCAATTTGATTATTTTTGACAGAACAATTTAAAGATTATTTCCAAAGTATTTAGGACTAGGATGGAGGGCTTGCCTTTGATTAGAGTATTTTGAGGCCCTTAAGACTTCAGCTGACTCACCTCCAAACAGATAACCACTTTTGCCTTTACATCGATCATCTGTGTATCTACTCCACTCTCAGGATGTCATGTTTAGTCTGAAACTGAAAAAGATTGGGTACTGACATACAGTCATGTGAAACAGACAAAAGGTCTGGAGACCACAAATGTTCAATCAGTCAGCACAATGGTTCACCTGTAAACTCCATGAGCTAGTCCTATATGTATATATATATCTCAGACAAGATGTTTTTTATCAATGTCCCTTTAATTGGAAAAGAAACCTCACCCATAACTCATTAAAGATGTCTTCTCTCCCACGCAGTCACCCATTTACATGAAGCCATTTATTTCATCCACTCCTCCGAATGAGACATTATGGATGGAGGATTCCCAATGGGGAATATTATTTTTTTTCTGCAGACAAAACCACAAACAGCCATGTTTTGAAATTTGTATGCAATGTGGTGATAATCCAAACAGACACAAAGTAGGGGATTACCTCAAATGTATTCCTAATACAAAATTCAATCTCTTTCCACACAATTTCAGCTTTTTCACAAATGTATGACAAAAACGGGTCCCCCATCTCTCTTCCACTTCTCCAGCACATGTCATTAATTTTCATCTTGCCAGTTTACAGGGAGTCCCGAAACTACTATTGATTACTTTGCAAAGTATTAGTTGTCACTGCACTTCATGTCAGTAAGTATTCTAAGATTGGCAATTAGACTTCAGGGCAGTCATTCTAAGAAATTGACACAAATTGACACAAAATGTGATCTATATCTTTGTGTACATGGTGACATATTGTCCCTTTCTTATGGCACTTAACACCACTATGAAAGTAATTTATTACAACTGGAAATCTATTTTGTCCTACCCATCTCTCCATTTCCTTGTCAAATTAGGATCATTGGGGGGAATTTAGCCTAGTCTGGATGATACTGGCCATCACATGGGTAACACTCTGGAGAATCACAGGTCTAACACGGAGAGACAAGCAACCACACACACTTACCACCAATCACCAATAAACCTAAGATGCATGTCTTTAGACTGTGGAGGAAAGAGGAAACCCAGGCATGGGGATAACATGCAAACTACACACAGAAAGACCCCAGCTGACCAGCAGGTGCAATAAAAGTGTTAACTCTAGCCTGAGGTCCAGCTTGCCATCAGGAAAAGCAGGCTGGGGCCCTGAGCAAGTGGAGGACACCTGAGGGCTGGAAAACTTTAAACCACAGCACTGCCAATGTACAAAGGTTGCCCTGAGAGTAGTAGAGAACTGTCCTTCCAGTCACACCATGGAAAACAGTGGTTGGAGACAGCGGCATAATTAATTCTTATGACCATGGGCAATCTGTTTCTTGTTGCTATTTGAATAATTGTGACTTTGGTGGGTCTGATATCAGTCTGATATCAGTTCAAAATTCAGTGGTGTTAAGTTGGCAATTAAATGCAATCTGTGATAAAATTGCAAATTACAATAAATAATTTTGTTTAAACATTGTTTAAAAAAAAAATCCAAAATCTGTTGTCATCCATTGCAAATCTGTGTTTACATACACAGAAATTCACATTAACTACTTAAATTCAGCGTCCAGCCAGAACCTCAAAGATTTGAGAGACAGTTTCAGGAATTTCTCCACAAGCAGTGATGTAATTGCTGCATGATGGCAGTTCAACTGCAGAATGACACAGGTGCTCGGCCACATTGCTTTTATACAGGAATAAAACCAGAATACGATCAGTTAACAACCAACTGAGTCACGTCCTCTACTGCAAACAGATGTGTCAGTGCAGACTGACTCAGACTGATAGCAACACGTTGGCAGTCTGTCTTCGTTTCTAAGTAAGACTGCAATTATTTGAAAACCTTCAATTTGTCTCAGAGTGATTGCAGCCAGTCCAAGTCCGACCGCAAGAGGTTTCCTCCCACTAGGTGAACTGTGCTGTCAAAGACAGTGGAACAGATAACCACAATAACAATGACTGTATTGCTAAATAACTTAACACTGCCTAAATGTGGGAGAGAGACACATGAATAATGTAACTTAGCCTAGGAAACCAGCAGTCACCTGAAAGGCTGAAAGAACACCACAGCTAATTTGGGCATTGTTACTAAAATAAACTTGGTCTCTACCTCCAGAGTGACTAATATTTTTGGGGCAATTTTTGAAGTTGATGTCATGACAAAGAAGACACTTTGTCGCGCAACTTTCACCGGTAAAACCACGACAAACTTTGACACTTTATATTCTAGTCAGGGAATCACATTTTGATTTAGCTTATCTTATGATATAATCTTATGATATTTAGTTGACTAAAACTAAAAGAATTTAGACGCCTAAATTATGACTGAAACTAAATGATCAAAATACTATGACAAAAATTAATTCAAATTTTGCTGTCAAAATTAACACTGCACTCTAATTTGTGTACATGAGTACAGGTGAACAGGTATAATTATGAGTACTGACTATTTCGTGAACCATCTACAGACTGTTTGTCAAAACTCAAAGCTTAATTTCAGTGACCACATATTAATGTATGGTAAATACTGGATGGTGACGGGAATGGAAGCTTTTCCATCCATTCATTTTCAGCTGCTTATCCAGGTCTGGATCATGAGGGCAGCAGTCTGAGCAGAGATTCACAGACCTCCCTCTCCTCAGCCATCTCTTTCATCTATTCTGGGGGGACACAGAGGCCAAGCCAGCCAAAGAGACATAACCTCTCCAGTGTCTCCTGGGTTTGCCCACAGGTCTTCTTCCAGTTGGACATGCATGAAACACCTCATGGCACTTAAAAGTGCAAGCCACATTTAACCATAAATTCTTACAGTCCTTTTTTTTTTCAATACACTTTTGGCATTTCATCTACTTTATACCTGTACATCATCCAAACTCTAAAAACCTACCAAAGCTAACAAAGTTTCCTTAAATTTAGTGAAGAGATGAAGACGGGGAAATAAATTTTATTTCTGTAAAATTGCAAAACAGGGCCCTACCCTTGGTGACGGAGGTGTTTATTACATATAGATAACTACAGATATGTAACATGACAAACCAAACAGAAAAAAAATCTCTGTGCACCACTACTGCCTGTCAGGCTCATAATGTCCTATCCTTACATGCTTGAATGCTAGACAAAGGACATAACGCTGGCAGTCCATCTTAGGATGAGCTGCAGAATCATTAAATATCAAACAAACCGCAAGAGCTGCAGGGATGAATTACATACTGCGTGAGGTTAACGAGAAAATGTTCGAGTTTCAGTAAATTGACCCTTTAGATTCCGTTTGCATCATGTCATAATGATCTAACATCAAATGGGTTTCATAAATTGCAAGAAACGATGTTATTACCAGCACTTATCATCAGACATATGAAAATTTCATTTTCCTGTGTGACACTGAACTACTTTTTTTTTTTTCTAACTTCACGAAGCACGGACTGGTACGCTTTCTCTAAAACGCAAAGCCTGAGCAGCTCCATGGTTAGTTACTGCATCCTGGCCTAAAAGACCTCTAACAATTTCATTCCTATTTCATTTTTCTGTACTGACTGGAACTTCCTTTGACACATTGACACTCAAAAGCACCCCATTTGCATATCTATCGAGAAGAAGCTCTCATCTCTCCCTCGCAGTTTACAGAAATTCAAGGTTTTATTAGGCTCATCCCCTGCTATTCAGCTTCACATGTGGTACTGCACACGCTCCACTTCACAAACTGTTATGACGGCTGCTCTGAGGGTGGGCAGAAACTACCGTGGCTTGTCTGTGGGCAAAAGGAAACCAAAATAGCATGTGACGATAAAGTATTGTATTTGAGCAGAGTTGAGCAAATTCTCTAGTAAAGTCTAATATTCAGCAGTTTCTTTATTCTCCAGATGACGTGTTGATAAATATTCCCACTATTACAAGCCATACTTTAATTATTACACAGTTGTACCTTGATTCATTTCCTGTTTTGCCAAAATGTTCATTATTGTTAGCGAACAGTTTGATGTGTCTCCAAAGGAGGACAAATGTCAAGGCTAAAACAGCAGGCATTTAGGAGATCATAAAAAAATTACATGATAATCCCAGAATGGAAGTTATGAATCATGAGCATATTAACTTTTCCAAAAATAATCATGATGCTTATTACCTGCTCCTGACCTGTGCTTGCTTGCAGCTCTCTCTTATTTAAATGCTTTTGTGCACGTACGACATCTCAGAAAGAAAGACAGAAAGGGTGGGCATGCACACCAGAGCAAGCTGCCATGCCGTTAATGTCAACGAGAGGATATATGGTCTAGTTTTCACAGGGCAATAAGAGGAGGGGCTGCTGTGAGAAGAGATGCCCGGAATCTAGCATCTCATCTGGGAAGAAAAACAACTCACTCTGGGAGTTGTAAACCAACTGCACAGCTCGACTTCCACTCTCATGAACAAGGAGTGCACTGACTGTGGGGGGGGATTTTTTTTTTTAAAGAAGGAGAAAAAAACCCATTCCCTGGGTGTGTATTTGTGTGTTTCCTCACAGGCTACGGTTCAGCCTGCTCGATGCAAGCATGAGTGGTGTAATAATTAAGGGAGCCCTGGCCCTCCAGCCCCGGTCAGTCTGTCTATTATTGGTTCAAGCTGAGAGTTATGTCTGTGCCAGTGGACTAGAATAAACATTGATTTAATCAGCTTGGCCACAATTAATCATTTTGCTTTTCTGTGATTCATTAATTCACACCAGTGTTTGCAAAATTAGGTCTAGGAAAGTCTCCAGGAGTCTGATTTGTAGTATTTCACACATGCGCCATCCTCTGGCCTTGAGAAAGCTTTTACAGTTTCATGGTTAGACATTTTATTTTAAATCAACACACTAATGCATGTGTTTAATGTGGTTGTCCTTACGTTTATGAGTGCTTTTCATTTAGATTATTCCATTTACTGAATTGCCTTAAAAACTCATCTGCCATGTAAGGTCTTTTAACACCCACAAAAATTAAATCTGAAGGAAGCTAAACTTTTCCAGTTCTAGCCACAAAACATTTGGATGCAGCTTATAAACTCCCCGCACACCCACAGAGATACTTTCCCTTATTCCATCTGATTAGAGCTCTGTTCAAAGTTGACTGGAAATAAAGTAAGATGTAAATAAGGCCAGCAACCTCCATGTCACAATAAAACTGATACAGGTGTAACTGTTTCACTCTAAGATAAAACAAAGTAGGATAGAAGGTGATGTCTGTCAAATACAGGTTTACATCTTTTTTGCATTACGACTGTATGCATGTATTTTTGCATTCATGACATAACATAACAAAACTATTATAAACAAAGCTGAAAAATTATTTTTGATATAAAAACAGAGTTGGCAAAAAAAAAAAGAGCTGGTTAAGTTTGAGGAAATATCGGAGTACAAAACTACACCAGTGTTACCACATGTTCACGGTAGATGATGATAGAACCAAGAACAAAACACATTTTTCTTTCATTCTGATATATTTAGTTCTGTATATCTACTTCACCAATTACCTGAATGACTTTCTAACTTTACAACTTTTACTGGACTGGCATGTCGTAGCCATTTACAAATGACTAACTAGCGTAAGACACAGTGACACACAAAAATCATATTGTGACGGACCCATGGCAGACCCCACGACACGTCCATGTTGTACCACATCGTTCTTTATTTGCACACCGAATAAACACGATACACTGTTACGGTTGCCGTACATACACCGCAGCTGCAGCTCTCTCGCTGCCAGCCGCACACCACAACAACAACCACATCATGACGTTCAGGACCCTTTTAAGGCTGGCGAGGCGGGATTGCTGATGCCGTGCAGGTGAAGCCATCTCCACCGCACGGCACCGCGGGCCACGCCCCGCCACACATATAATTACATGCGCACAATGCCAAAATATTCTTCAACTGCTCTTTCTTTTGCCCTAAAAAATGGGTTAACAGATCTTGTGTTAAATTCTGTTATCACCAACAAGCTTGACTACATACTAGCACCCCTGCAGTTAACCACAGTGACGAAGCAAAGCCTTGTTTCTTTGCTGTGTCCCCATCACAACCTGTGTGTGCATTTACTGTACACCAGCAATTATTTTCACATTAAATAATCATCAGATGGTTGTTTGTTTTGGGGGTTTTTTTTGGGATGTCTAACGCTGGCTGAAAAATAGTTCCAAAAATAATGTTAAACTCTTCAAGGTACATCTGGAGCATTGCCTGGATGTCCATGTTAGATTTTCTAGAAAGTGAAAGTTTCAAGAACTGTTTTCAACTACCCCTTTACTGATTACAATAAGGCAAAGAAACCCCCAAACAGATTTTTGATCTATATTTCTCTGACAGTCTGACTAGACCTCTATTCTGTGTGGAATAGTCTAAGTCAGCATCCATTCCTTTCAGTTTTTGCAGTCATACCATGACCAGAACATGGCCAATCACATTTGGGACCTAACTTTCACACTGCCTGTTGTCTTAAATTTCTTATTGATGACTCTAGACGTGATAAAAACGAGAGTTCAAAAGCAGATGGCAGAAAATCAATTGTTGCGGGTGGGTGTTGTGACACAGTGGACAGAGATGGTGGATGTTTGTATCAAGGATTCAGTCTAGGTTCGAGAACAGTTACACCCCTAGAAGCAGCCAAAAGCAGCTTAGTGATCGGTGACAATGCTATATTACTTTTTAAAGTCTTTTACTTCAGTCTCGTCAAATAAAATGTTGAACAATGGTTAAGCACTGCTTGAAATAAGATGAACGAAATTGATTGGAGACGTTACTGACAGACTGTCATAGCATTGTGACAGATCATTTGCATGCCCATCCAGGCGTGATGTTTCCATGTTTCCATCACTGTCAGACTACCTGCAACTACAACAGAGTCCTCTGACTTGAAATGAATGGCGACTGTACCCTCAACTTTAACTAAAGTGTTTCAAACTAGACTCTAGGCAGGCATTGTGCAAAAGTGCTGCATGGTGATGCAAATACAAGGCCTCAATTACACTCCTTTGTGGTCACACTCATTGTGACTGTTATTATGTTTAAAGGATCGTATTGTATGATTCCAGGAGTTTTGTTTTTTTCAGTCTATAATAAGGTTTTATGATTTTATGAGAATAGACAGACCGAATTGCAGACAAAGACTACAGGAGCATTTATTACAGATACATTATGCTATTCTGCAATTATGAGGCACTGGGTTTTGCAGATGAGTGGGCAAGCAGGTAAGTAATCCAACGTTTCTGAATAAAAGTCCAATTAACTCCAAATGCACATTGTGGGAATCTAGGTGAGTAGCAAGCAGTGAGACAGTACACTGGGAGCTTCCTGGAGAAGGAGACAAGAGCAAGAGAAGAATGCGTTCAAATAGGCAGCACTGTCGTTAGCACTGAGATAGCTGAATAATCTAATAAAGGTGAAGAAGAGAAGCCAATACTACACCCATCTCAAGATCAGAGACGGTCTTGGGATTCAGGGCATGCAGTTAGTTGCAATCTGTAACCTTGTCACTGGATATAAGTTTATCCTACACATGGGTCTTTTAAATAGATTTCATTAATTTTCCATTCAGAATGATTAGCAATTATGGTTGTTCACTTGAGCAGCATGGGTGTAAAGCACTGATCCAAGCCGCAGTGAGCAAAATAATACATTCACTGGGAGAGAAGAAAAAGATCCGCTTTGAAGCGAATAGCAGGCTCAAAGAAAACACATAAAATATCTTGCAATTACAAAAATTGAAAAAAAGTGAAGAGGAGCAGATAAATGAGACATGCTGGTGTTACAGCAGTTGTTCACACACACACAGAGAAACACACGTGTGCACATTTGTCACCAGAAGATAATTTTCTTCTATTTTCATGGTTTATTAGATGGCAAATTTTACACTATGTATCACATTACACATTTCTGACAGTGTTTATAATGAGTTAATGTTGAACCTCAGCACTCAGATATAGATACGAGTTTTACTTTTTGCTTTTTACTCTACATTTGAGGACTTTGCAGTCTTTAAGTGTGTGTGTGTGTGTGTGTGTGTGTGTGTGTGTGTGTGTGTGTGTGTGTGTGTGTGTGTGTGTGTGTGTGTGTGTGTGTGTGTGTGTGTGCGTGTGTGTGTGTGAGA
>VVHJ01013277.1:3888-14725 GCA_015107715.1 Tylochromis polylepis | reverse complement strand
AAACTACAACATGAGAGCATCAAACATCTGTGTAAGGCAGCACGTTTTCACACACACACACACACACACACACACACACACACACACACACAGCAATTTTATTAATTCAGGAATGATTCAGCACAGCTGAAGCAAAAAAGGTGCCTTCTTTTAAAACTCACTTTGGAGCAACAGAAGCACTACCGTACAGACACGCTGGCAAGAATTTTCAGTTCTTATTTACAAGGAAATTTAAATAAAGTCATCAGCAAAGGACAGACAAATCAGGGAGAGGATTTCTAAAAATCACTACCATTCTAGCAGGACGCATTCTTAGAGTAAAGTGCATTTCTAAAAGAGATTCATCGGAAAAATCAACACCAGCCTTGGTCCTCTTTCTGAGTGATGCGGCTGCCCTGATGTAGTAAAACCTGCATGTGGGGTAATCAGCTGTTTGCGAAGGCGCCGTCTCCCCGGGTTACAAAGGCTGGAACGGAACGAGAGATGGTCAGCCACTACAATCATGGTCGTGTTGTGCTTCTCCTCCTCCTCCCTCCTCTTTCTCTGGGGCTCCCCTGTTGCCAGCTTTAAGCTCCGCCTCCCTCATCTTCTTGTTCCTCCATGTTTTTGCGTGCCATTCTCTCTCTCCGGTCTGCCAGCCGCTGGCAGCGAGGGCACTCTTTACCTGTGCGGAAGCAGGTGCGGTGGTAACACGCGTGGCAGTCTGGAAAAAAAAAGGGGAGAGGAAATGGGTTTTTTGTGGGGGTTTTTTTGTTTGGTCTTTTTAAAGAGCCAGTTTAACAGTTTACAGAGCTTGTGTGTCATCTTAACAGGAAAGCAAAATCTGCGCAGTGTGAACCAGTTTAACCTGTTTAATGTTTGGGCTGCACAAATAACAGCCAATCACAATCAGAGCTGAGGGAGGATGGGTGGAGTGGGGTAGGTATAAAAGGCGCAGAAGATAAAGGAAGAAAGCCAGAGGGTGCACGTATGTCAGGGAAGTCATATCCCGGGATAAGCTCAGCACAGAAACGGAAACCTGTTCAGACACATCCTGTTTCATAACTCGCCCTCATTCCCATGAGATGCTCTAACAGAGATGTCTTTTCTTTTCTTTTTTTCCTGTTGATGATGGACTCATGAAAAAACAGCCAACTCAAATTCAAAAAGAATTTTTATTTTATGATGACATTAAAAAAATAAAATCAAGCTTAAATAATAGCAATCAGACGCAGAAGCAACTAAAAATCATAAATTACACTTTCAATCGGATTCATGTAGTCGCCTCCGCACGTTAAAGTAGTTTCTCCAACAAAAGTCTAAATAATAAAATGGTTTAAAAACACAGACAGGTGATGCAGCATAGCAACAGGTATAACTGCAGCAGAGTCCACATTTACATGGCTCTTCTTCAGCCGATTTCACACATGAAGAAAAGGAATTAAATCACCAGCTCAGGTGGAACATGTGCAAGAAAACGACTCTGACAAAAACCCAAAATGAAGCTTGCAGAAATGTAAACGGTTCTGAGCAATGCACCACTGTGGTACAGTCGCCACCCGTTCCCAGGAAAAGATCTTAAAAAGAATAAAATCAACAACTATTAGGTTCAGGTGCCCGTTTCTTGGTGACACGCAGCAGCAACACAGAAGCAGCTCAGAGAGAAAGATGGGAACGTAGAGTGCCAGCACCTTAGCCAAAAGACATCCACCACCAAAAAGACCCAAAAGCATCTACTCTCCACCAGCACCATAAGAACAGAAACACACCAACACCACCGTAGTACCAGGAACTCAGTGCTAAATAACAACAGCACAACTGTAAAGTGTCTAAAGGGAAAAGATGGCTGAAATATGAAGGTACAACTACAACATCTAAAAATAATTTAGTACACAAGATATATTAAAACACCTAAAGGGATAGTTCAGCATTTCTGTAACTGCAGTTAGAATACCACTCTTGTGTCTGCAAAGTAAGTTTAAAACTACATATTTAACACTGGATGTACACACAAAAGACCCAACTCGTGAATCTGCAAAGTTTAGAGAAGTTTATAAGCGGTTTTTCTTTATTTTACCTTTCACAGGCAAATTTAAGAGTGGCATCAACAGCATCATCATACTCTTGGCAAAAAGGAATGCCCAACTTGGTTTCTATAAGACTTGCTGGTTTAGGTAAACATTAATGCACAGCTACACAAGTGTTAACTGCCAAAACTGTGTGGCGGCTGGTAACACTTGAACTATCAAGACTGTGAACACTGTTAAAAACATGTAACACAAGGGCGGACAAAATTAAATCACTGTAAAATAACTTGATAGTCTAATTTAAAGGATAAATAACCATGAAGCCTTTGGTTAACTGCAATAAACAATCCATCACTTGTTTCTGGACAAGTGACAGCAATCAGACGCAGAAGCAACTAAAAAGCATAAATTACACATTCAATCAGATTCATGTAGTTGATACACTTAATCCAGCAAACGTATCAAGTTAAAGTTTATCTTTGCTGTGAGCTGATGCCAGTTTTACCCAGGTTTCCTAATCCTTACGCGTGTCCTCCACCTCCCCCTGCATCATCTATGTCACTTCTCTTTGTGTCCTCCCCTCGTCTTATTTTTCTCCCTGCTTTCCCTCATCTTCCTGCCTCTGGTTAATCTCCTGGCTTTGGGAGTTTTACGACTTCTACAGTTAGTCTGCTTCGCAACTCCTGATTCTTCTTGGCCTTCCTCCTCTGTGTTTCTCTCTCTTCCTCCATCCCTTTCCCCACTTCCACCATTCTCCTCCTCCTTGCTTCTCCCTCTGGAGAAAATAGTCGTTGGCTGATAAGATTCCAACAGTCTCATAACTGGAAGTTTGTCTGCCACAGATTCAGTTTTCCCTGTTCTTTCTGCCTCTGCCCAGTCTCTTTTCCTTCACTATTCCCCGTGCTTCTTCTGAGGATTTTTTTTTTTTTTTTTTTTTTTTTTTTTTTTTGCACTGTTCTGTTGCAATGTGTTGTGTCTGAAGCCACAGTCTTGATCTCACAAGTAAAAAGTGCTGACTGTGTGAATTTTTTGTTTGATCATGTACAGTAGAGCAGCTAGAGGATTCATCTGTTAGGATGTCCTTGGGCAATAGTTTGCCACTGGTCCCTGTGCTTCTCCACTTATTCTACTTTTGAGCATTGGATACCCTGTTTACTGCAAGCTCCCCTTTGGGACAATGCAAAGTTTCAGCAACTAAAAGTGCAATTCTGGACAGGGTATCACTGCTGCTTCATATGTGGGTGTGAAAATGCAAATCTGCACTAATGTAGCTTTCACATTTGCAGTCATGCAAATCAGCAACCTCTGTTCCCACTTCTTCATTTCACCATCATTTATGTAAAGCTAAACAACCCCACTTTTATACATTATTTGAGCACAAAATTAATAAAAATATCCACGTCATTGTGTTGGTTGAGACAGGCAGTCCTTGTTGTAATGGGGTTGCCCCAGATGCCTGCTTGGGTGAAATGCCAGCCTTATGTAGGCCAAGCTAAGCTAAAAATGAATCCTGTTTTCAGCTACTGGCATCCGTTCAATAGCCAGTCCACAAGTGATACAATTTAGTTTACACCAAAACAAATAAAACCACATAATTGTACAGCACAAAGTATACCTGAATATGAACACAGGGCCACATATCTCATCCAAATTCCAGCAACAACCTCAACTGTAGCCGTAACCCTAAACCAAAAGATCCCAGTGTGACTTAGTATGCAGTTAAAGCAGCACATACTTGTGTAATTACTATGTGTTTTAAAGAAAATGTTGCCTCTATAGAAGTCAATAGAATTAAGGGTTACAGTAGGCTGTGTGTATTGACAAGGATTTGGAGAGAGGAGAGTGAAAAGACACTGTGAAATGCTATATCAAGCCAGTAAACTCTTGCTGGTGACGGCAAAAAATATGGAATGCATTACGGAAGTGACAGAGTTGAGGACGAAGACACAAACAAGCACATAAATCCGCCATAGACAGACACATAGATGATTGCGGAGACAGACAGGCACCCTTTGCCATTGCTATCTCTCCCCATCTGCTCTCTCTCTCTCTGCCTCTATCGCACCATCTTGCAACCTTAACCCTCACTTTCATGACATTGCATGTCACACTCCCCTTTTGTGCCTCAAATCATCTATCACGCAGTTCTTTGGTTTCCATCCCCAGTGCCCAGAGCGGACCAGGTCCCACTCCTTCAGTCCATCTTCCTCCTCTTGTTTTCTTGCCTGAGGCCCAGAGAGAGAGGCAGAGAAAGTATTTGCCCTGTCTCTCCCTCTCTCTGGCTGTGTCTTGGCTCGTCTATAAAGGTTAGTGAGAGCATGGTGTGGGTGTTGGTGTCTCAGGGTGAGTTATGGGTACTACAGCCAGGGGACCCCAGAAAGAACCGAATGAGTATACTGTTGGGAGAAGGATGAAAGGGAAAAAGAAAATAGGGAGGGATGGAGGGAGGGCAATTTAAGGGTTCAGAATGCCAAGTGCTGATGTGTTTGTTTTCCATCACTGCTGTTCCGGGCAATGACAGAGAGAGAAAACAAACGGCAACACTGATATATTACATACAGACTTTCAACTCAATTCTCAAAGCAATAATTCTACAATGAGAGAGTCTTATCGCCAAACCTTGGTTATCTCTTCATATCAAATCTTCACACAGAATCTTGGAAGCAACAAACCAACTTCAAAACCCGATTCATTAATTTTGCTTGCAGGAAAAAAAGATACAGGCACCCAAGTGCGATGCACGAACAGTATAAGCCTGTGCGTGTAGGTATGTCTTCACAGCGGACTCATCGAGCTTAACAACACAGCTGACTGTGCGGCTGCTGGGATGAGCGTGAACAAAAAGGTGGTGTTGGTTACATTAACCATCACTGCGACTTGACCAGAGTGCACACATATTCGCGGCATGGCGTCTGTTCAACCCCGTGACGTTTACTGTATCATTTCGGTTGTGTCTGTCAACTCTTACATTGTGCAGTGGTGCTTTATTCTAAGTGTGAATACCTGTCTTTATAAGGTAGTGCGTTGCTCCTATTACGTGCAGAGACAGCTCCAGGCATGCTGGATTGTCTAGCCCTGCTGCTGTAAGGTAACGTATGGGACAAATTGGAGAGTGGAGGAAGAGGTGAAGGAAACAGCAGTGGATAGTGAAGACGGCGGTTTGCTTCCCATCAGTCCCTGGCAGGCATGTGAATAGAGAGACATAAGTCATTCAACCGAATGGAAGGAAGGACTGAGGAAAAGAAAAGAAGGAAAAGGATGAGTTTTGAGGAAGAGAGGAAGAAGTACATGTAGGCAAAAGTTAGCCTTTTAAACCCCAATGTTCCACCAGTAGTTCAGTCATTACAGACTCCTGCTGTGTAGCCAAATGTTGTTCAACCCATATAACCTTCATTTAGGCTGTAGTGGAGATCCCACTAGGTTTCCAAGGATACCAAATATTACAGGCTAAATGATGGCTTTATATAAACATTGTAGCGCTTCAATGATGAGCTGGAACAAGCCGACACAGAATATATGTGATACTGTCAAACAGAGTGGAAAAAGGTAATTTTTTTCCAACCTGAAAATGCATTAATGGGAAGTGAAAGGAAGAAAAATGGATGTCAGATGATAGAAAAAAAGAAGGAAGAGCACAATAAAAAGTCAATGGGATAAGGAGACAGAGGAAGGGGAAGACCCCCAGCAACCCACACAGACCCAACCTGTTTGCTGTCTGACCCACAGCATTTCTTATGAATGGAAGGAAATTGTCTCCTGATCAAAAAAAAGCAAAACACATGAGCATTATTAATAGAACCAAGTCAGCTACTGAGAGCAGGACAACAGTGTACGGGACCCAATACAGGGGCACGAAGAAGGGAAATAAAGAAAAGACAACAGATAGGAAGGTAAAAGGACAACAAGGGAGGTTTATTTTATTATCCTTTAATAAATATCTGACAGATTTCCTGAGGAAATATCGCAGATCACATGTAAAATAGTTTAAGACTGATGTCAACTGCAGCAACATATGAAATCTATTAGCTAGGAGCCACAGCAGACACAGGGTGAGAGGGAGTGAGAGAGCAAGAGAAAAACAGAGTGAGAGAGGGAGCGCTGCTAAAAGTCATGCAGAAGAAAAAAAAAATCTCACAGCCTATCCAAATTCTTCGAGAGGTAAAAAAGTCAGCCAAGACACAAAATCAGAAAAAGGAGGAAAAAAAGAACAGAAGCACATGCCCGTGCTCATGCACATGCACGCACACACACACACATTGATCTCCACATCCTGCTAGGTTCAGGGCCAACATTGAAACGAGTGCCCAGACACTGCTGCCAGCCCCAGGGAGGGATGGGGAGAGGAGACACAAACACACTCTAATGCAAAATAAAAGGAAGAAAGGAAGAAAAGATAAAGAGGAGAGTTGGCAGGAGGAAAAACCTGCCAGGAGTGCTACCATCTGCAAAATAATATAACTTCAGGGCAAAGTCTTGAAAGTTACCTCTTTCCTCTGGTTAACCTCTTCAAATGCTATTGTTTACACTGAAATTAGGGCTCACTGTACATCATGTCACCCCCAACCAACCCACTCCCTTAGCAACTAAAGAATGCCTGTGTTTGTAATTCTGAATGAAACTTGATTTTTTAAAATCACGTGTGAAATTTAGCACAAGAACAACACACTACACAAGGCAGTACAAGATCATGTTTTTTTTTCACTAGCACTGCACATGTAATTATATCTGTGAGAAAACTCATCAGTTTAAGACAGCGATACCGAAAGTCACAGAGGCAATCGCTAAATCTCACGATGTTAACACACACGCACAAACACACACTCAGACTCAGTGGTGGTTCCGTATTTTGGAAAGAGGAACTTGTACTGGCTCGGTGGTGCCAGTATGTCTGTGGCAGTGTGGCAGCCATGGTGTTCCGCCACCCTTACCCTTGCTCTCCACCAAGACCCAAACCACAAGCCAATACCCACAAGCCAGTGAGGCCTGGATGAATATACCCACCACTACACACACATACAC
Source organism: Tylochromis polylepis (assembly GCA_015107715.1). Classification (NCBI taxonomy): domain Eukaryota; kingdom Metazoa; phylum Chordata; class Actinopteri; order Cichliformes; family Cichlidae; genus Tylochromis; species Tylochromis polylepis. Next base: position 7,700 of record VVHJ01013277.1, on the reverse strand, counting down.
ACACACACACATGCATGCACACACCTCTCACACAGACACAGTCAACCAACCACACATACCAAGCAAAGAGGTAGAGTTATGGAAAATGAGAATGAGTGAGGTTTCTGTCTTTCTCTGTCTTTTCTTCCCCCTTTTTAATCATCCGGGCCTGAAAGGGCACACAGAGTTCAGTGGGGACAAGGAGGCTTGTAGGCGGGGAGGTGCTGCTACAGAGATGAGCAATAGACTTACTACATACAGTACTAGACTGCCTAGCATGGGAAACAGAGGTGGTGACTTCTCCAGCATTCGTCTGTCACAGAGCACGTGTATGTGTTTGCTCAATCAACAAATATACAGACATACTTTCAGTAAGTGCGCACTTGCATTACAGGTTCAAGCACTAGAAGAAAAAGCATTATTGGTGTTGCTCTGAGCCTGTTAATATCAGAGTTCTTAAGTTAATTCATTTATGATGAGGGATCGTGCCAAGTTTTTTTTTGATTGAACACCACTCACAACCACAAGGGGACACCAAAGTCAGAAATATTTAAATTGGGCTGATATTGGTTTTAAGTGAAGTAGCACTACCCCAAAGTAAAATATGTAAAGAAATGAACAATAATAGAAAAGTGCTAATAACGTAGAGAAGTCCTCAGCTTGTAAAATGACCACTTAAAAAATTGTGATGTTCTCAATATGTAAAAAGCAACATGAATGATTTAATGATTACAACCTATTCAGTCAAACATATGTTGTGCAAAGTACTTGCAGAAGAAAATTGGAAAGACGAAGTGCAGTAAAAAGTGTATTAGTTGTCAGCCAGTGCAATCTTCAAGTACAAGTACACGCAATTTGCAAAATGTAATAGCAGCAAAATTCATTAATTTTCTATTGTACAAAAATTAATCCACTTTTCAAGATTAATTTCACGAGCAATTCAAAGGTTACCATGTATAATGCATTTTAAAATGCAAATTGAAATTAAATGTAACTTGTACAGATACTGTTTGATAGCAGCTGCTGTTCATCTTTTCATATAAATACAGTGGAGTAAAAAGTTTGAGTTTGAATTGTGATGAAGTAAATGGGAACTAGGTTAGCTACAAATCCTTTAAAATTGTTCCTTTGATGCTGAGTAACTTTATCCTACTTCGTTACTTTCCAACTCTGTCCCTTGTTCCAAATCTGTTTATGATAGAAGAGGAGTTTGAACTCTGCTTGCGGCAAAAGCATCAGTTCACTTTAGTGTGGAACAGAGTGTACACTACCCAAGGTGTCCATTTGAATCTTACACCCAGAGCTCCACATCTCACCACATGGTGTGTATATGTGTGTGTAAGTGTGTACACTAAGTGTTGAAGGTTAGGGTTCCTGTATGTGTTCCCCAAGTTGTGTAATGGCCCAGCGGAGTAGAAAGTGATGAGAAGCTGGTGTTTGAGCCCAAAGCAGGCCCTTATATGGAATGCTGGACCTGTTTTCTCTCCTCTCCTCTGTCTTGCTTCTCTCCAAAAGTGCTACAAGGTCGGAAGAGAAGAGGACATCCTTCCAAGTTAACATATTTACATATTTGCACTGATGTGGGGATATTTAGCCGAGTGTTGGCAGGCGAGACAGTGGTCAGCCAGGACAGCTGAAAGTGGACATCTGGTCCTGGGCCTTGGCTGTAGCTCAGTTGCTTACCCTTATCAGCCTATCTCTTACAGACAAAACATTATGCATTTGACAGCCTCATAGAGCTCTTTGGACAGCTCAAGATTTTATCTTTAGTGCAAACTTAGAAAGAACTTACACATGTAGAACCAGACGTAATATATGGTTATCATCTGTAATATGCTCTGAAGCAATACACAGTGGTTTTAATACATGATTACTGAGACGTAACAAATTTTACAACAAAGAGTTTCCGTCATGATCAACACACCAAGACATACCATCTATTTTAATATCTTGTGCATTAGTTGGCGGTGCCCTGGGGAACCCTTTGTCCTTTTCACGTCCCCTCTACTCACCCACCCACCTTCTTTCCTCTCTTTCTCTAATGCCCCTTCCCTCTTATGTCTCCTACATAGCTCTTGCAAGGAACACAGCACCATGTTTCTCTTGGCAGAACTCTGCAGGCTGTCCCTGCGTGCCTGAAAAACCAGCGTTCTCCCCCTCATCCCTGCAGCCAACGTGCACATTTCTCACATTTTCTGCCTGCTCTCTGTGAACAGTTCACTTCTCCCGCTTCACATCATCCAGGCTCCCAGGCACTGCAGGACAGGGCGGGACAGATACGTCCTCTGACTTACATTACATCCATATCCTCCCTGTCTCTCCTTCTCTGCCTTCAGTGTCTCTCTGTAATTTACTCTCACTTCAGTTTACTCAAAATCCAAATCTCTCTCTCTCTGGCGGTTACTTGCCCTTTTTGCTCTGTCTCAGTGAGCTGAGCACAGGTGTGTGAGATATTGGGAGAAAGCTGGTAATATGAAAGTTTCTGAGCTAATAGAGAGGAAACTGGGTGTCTGGTAAGCACTCATGGACAAGGGTCAACTTAGGAGCACACAGATGTCTCAGCCAGTTGAGAAACTGACTTTCAGATTAATCCAGCTGCACATGTGTGAGTTACAGTACTAGTCACACCTAGGAAGTGGTATACCCATTACAAAAAGACAGTTACGCTCACTAGAGCTTAATGGAATACAGGCAAAGCTTGGTAAATTTGTGGTCATGCACACAAGCATATTTGAGATAAACTGGGTCTAATTCAAACAGCTGGAGCTGAACACTTTGCTTTCAAGAGGATGGACGTTTCACCTCTGTCCCACACACCGGGCTGTTTGGCAGTAGATAACAATCTGTATTTATTATTTAATTTATTTCTTCTAAACTTTAATTTAAACTTTATTTCCTCTGTGAGTCTGCGGTCTGGGCATTGCTACATAAATGAACCTTCTCAGAAATCAAGGAAGGGGGAGAAAAGAAGGAGAAGGAGGGAAAAATGAAAAAAAGTGCAGCCTGTCTCTTGGGTGCCCTTTTTGCCATCCCATTTCCTATGCATCTGGTCTGTGTTTGTGCGGAGAGGGAGAGGGGGAGCAAAAGGGGGACGGCCGTCTGGGGCCGATTAATAACCAGTGATTTATAGGAACTTTTATAGAATAATACAATAAAAATGTGTGCGTACGTGTGTGCTAGCACATGTGTATGCATGTGTTTGTATATGTGCTCGCTTTAAGGAAAGTGCACAGAATGCTTTTCTAATTCTGGGGAATCAAAAACAAATTATCAAGAAAAAACACAGGCACTGCTTGAGATAAATTGGGCGCAGATGGAGGCAGGAAATAAAACAAGTGAGGAGAAGACACTCGAAGAAAAGAGAACGAGAGCAGGACAGGACGACTGCGAGGAAAGAAGGGGCACCAGAGAAAGCAACCGAGCGAGGGCAAGACAAGGTGAGGATGTAATGGAGAGAAGTAGAGAAGGGATAGAGAGGACAACAAGAGAGAGGGTAAAGAAGAGGACAGAGATGATATGGAGGAAGAGTGGAGAGTGGGAGGACAGAGAGCAGAGGAGTTCCCATGCCCCGTGCAAAGGAAATGGGCTTAAGAGAGGGAGTTAGGATATAATGTGTGTCTGTGTGTGCAAGTGGGCAATGAGATGAGCAGACCTCCTTGGCACAGAGCAGCATTTCCTTGCCAAAGTGCAACAGCCCCCCCCCCCCCCCCCCCCCCCTCCCCCTCCCCCCCCCCCTCCCCCCCCCCTCCCCCCCCCCCCCCCCCCCCCCCCCCCCCCCCCCCCCCCCCCCCCCCCCCCCCCCCTCTCCCTCTCCCCCCTCTCCCCTCTCCCTC
>VVHJ01013275.1:4518-27996 GCA_015107715.1 Tylochromis polylepis | reverse complement strand
TGTCCACCCTGCTGTTACTCATTTTATATTACGATTTAAAATCTAGTTGGTATTGCTTTCAGAACTGCACATGATTATTTGCAGCTAGCAGGTTGTTAATGCTATCCATCAAGTCTAACAGTCTATGAACTAACTTCAGCTAACACCAGCTAACAATGTTAGCTCGGTGGCGAGTAGCCTTCAGTAATAGTAATAAATCACACAGCAATAGTACATTCATGTAGTTGTAAAAAGCATGACAATATATTAAGTAATCCAAAGTATTCAGAATACGTCATTGAGTAACGTAACGGAATACGTTACAAACTACATTTTGGGGCATGTAATCTGTAATCTGTAGTGGAATACATTTTAAAAGTAACCTTCCCAACACTGCCTACAACTACACAATAACACGCCACCAATTTCACTTTAACTGATACAGCTTTACTTAACAAAAAGACACAAGACTGGTATCAGTGTTCTCATTGAGCTCACCGCAAGAAAACAAATGATAACATTTCTCTATGTTTAAAACTATTTTTCAAGTATCATTAAATAATAAATGTATTCTATATTAACCATCCATCTGCTTTTTATCTAGATTCAGGTTGTGGGAGCAGCACTCTAGGCATGGATGCCCATACACCTCCACCTCCTTCAGCTGTTCTTGGGGGGACACCAAGGTGGGTCAATCAATCTATTTATTATTATAAAAAAAAAAAATTAGCTGCACCTTGTTAGGTTTATACTAATTTTTATCAAAGTTTGCTGCAACAGCATGAAAAAGTGTATTCTTTTGACAAAATAAGTTGTCCTGTTTTTCTACATTAATGAGATTTTTTTTTTTTTTTAAATCCAGCCAAAAAGCCTCTGTTTGAAGGTTTGAGACATTAGGAAATACTCCCGTCTTTGTTGGCCATGTATTATTCAAAGAATCAAGTATTTCCCAGCGTTTCAAACCGAAACTAAAATGGGCTCTTGTGGGATATTTAAGATATTCCATCAATCTGGAAAAATACAGAACATTTTTCTGTCAGCGCATTACAAAAGCTATAAACTTAAGAGCAGGTGTTGGCAAAATTTCTTTTCCAAGTTTTATGAAAACATTTCAGAAGTCTGGGATTCAAACTCCAAATGTGCCCCAGTTACACTAAAAATGAATTTCTCTTGTCTACAGCTGAAGCTTCCAGTGTTACTCTAATTTAGTCAACAGAAATATTTCAGACTTTCAGGTGAGGCTGAACAGAAAAGCTCATTTTTGGTCACTAAAGCTGATATTTTGGACACCACCAGCACCACAGCATACAAGTTATACAAGTTTGTGTGTTTCTGTGTGTGTGTTTGGTCATTGTGTGCGGGTGACGCACTCACTGCTGGCCAGAGGACACTTTGACTCATCCCTGTCCGTTGACTGTACTGAGGTCTGGCAGGTCCACCACTGAGAGCAGCCCTGCGACGACTGTAGCGTCAAACATCCCCCCCCCCCTGCTGCCCTGGAGGAAGTGATGTAAAGGCTGAACACAATCAAAACACAAGTAGAAAACCAGGGGAATGGAAACACATAGAAAGAGACTGGCTCTATGTGCACATTCAGAGGAAACCAGGTGACCCTTCATACTCCTGAACGATTTTATTTTACATTTAAACAATGAAAAGTGAGCCAACAAAACTTGAAATCCACATTTAAAAACCTCCTAAAATGTTAAAAAGATTCCTCTCAGGTTTCCGAATACCTCGCAGCATGCAGGCATTCGAGCAAACGCCATCTTTGCTTTGACCTACATTTTACCGTCTTGACGCTCATCTGCTCAAACATGTTACTGCAGAGATGACTGTTGGAGGTGGTGGTGCTGAAGCAGATATTGGAAAATGCCCCAAGAAAGTTTCCCAGCCTCGCTATTAGACCCTGAAGCGCCTGAGGCTCGGAAACAGCTGCTAACTGCAAAAACCACAGCTTCAAAAATCGCTCAGCCTCCTCTCTAATAGACAGATACTCAGAGCAGATCTTTCCAGCTTTAACGGACGGACAGGACAACATGGAGATGGGAGAGAAGAATAGGATGCGACACAGGTCGGGAGTCAGTGTGCACCTCGCATTGCGTTATTCCAGTCCGCGGTCACTGATTGGAGAGTGACGTGAAAACAGCCTGCGGGGGAAACTAAACTATGACTCAATGACAGAACATCGCATCAGAGCAGAACAGCAGAAGAAAGCAACAAGCTCTCCCACAATCAACAGTCTTCTCACCAAACAAGGCTGTAACAAGTCCAAGAGCAAAGAATGTCCACAGAGGACTAAAGACTGGATTACTTATTTTATTATAAGATAAATAAAATATGGGAAAAAATTAAGCTTATTCTTTTAAAACAAAACATTTCCAACCCCCCATTCTGGAAAAAAAAACAATCAAACATGTAACAACTATCCTGAACATAGATATTTGTGCTCATGTATCCGTCTAATTACTGGAAAACTGTTACTACTTAGCTACGATGGAAACCACTGAAGGTGAGAACAAGTTGGGACTAAAGAAATGAAGCCAGCGCCAAAGAAACAAAAACTGCAGTTCCTCTAACGGCTGGTTCTACATGTGGGTTAATCCTCATAGACTCCCATGTTAAAATGCACAAATCCACCATTACAGAGGAAATAAACATGATTCTCTAATGACGGTTTCTCCATTTCTAACAGTTACATGGTAGGTGACTGATTTTCGGAAAGCTCTTTCATTTGGATGCTGGTAAGGCTTAAAGTCAGGGATGGAGCTGCTTTGATTGACTCACCTCTGCTGACTAAGTCGGTCATCTGGAGCTGTCCAGTTTGTCTGTGCTCTTTGTGCTTTTTAGAGCCTTTTAGTGGAACGATCTGACCATCCACAAAGTTTCTGCTTCCCTTTGTGTTCAGCACTCCAGACTCTCTTCCAGATACCGTCACTTCCTCCTCTTCTTCTTCTTTTTCATCTTCTTTCAGTTGCTCCCTTTAGGGGTCACCATAGCAGACCATCTACCTCCATCTCACCCTATCCCTAGCATCCACGTCTGTCACCCCAACCCTCTGCCTGTCCTCCTTCACTACATCCATGAATCTCTTTGATCTTCCTCTTTTCCTCCTGCCTGGCAGCTCCAACATCAACATCATTTATCCAGTATATCTACTCTTCCTCTTCTGTACACGTTCAAACCATCTGAAACTTATCTCCAAATGGTCCTTCATGGCTTCAAAAAACGAACATGGGAGCCAAAATGGGTGCACAATCTAAAATCGATGGCCTATGGGTGAGGAGCTTTCTCCAGTACTCTTTACAATGTGAATATGCTTATGCATTAAAAAAAAAATCAAATCCAGGTAAAACTGTAATGTAATTGTACTGAGTTTTTTGCATTTGACCAGTTGCAAGTTGTTGAAGCAACCTTTAGGCAACTGCTTTTAATCACGGGGCAACTGCACAGGTCTCCTGGATGGAAGTAACCTGTCACCAAGCAATCACAGCCCAACTCTGACTGACTGACAAAGGTTCTGATCTAATTTATAAGCACAGCAAGAATCCTAACATGTTTCAATCGGTCTGAATGAGTCTGCATCGAAGCGCGTGACAGGGGCTCGACTGAACTGGTTATATTTCTATATAAGAAAAGTTGGACATTTGTTGTTTTGGAATTAAAACACCACCCTGCACCTCTTGCTCTATGACAGTTAGTTAGGGACCAGCCCGCTGATTTATCATAGTTTATCATATTATAAGATCAACCATTGCCAGCCTGACCCTCTTCAGTTGCTAACTGATAATAGACTCATAGCAGATTGACTCTGTAAAATTGCTGCAACCAACAACAAGAAAGTGATTTCACTGCACGCTGTCACAGTAATTTCGGTTGTGCTGCAGTCTCCAACCATTAGTGTGACTGTCGCATGTAGCAGCTCTTCATAGGCATTGTTAAATTGGTCGAAACAGTCACTACACTGACGTTTTAACAGTTTTGCTGTCTTGAATAAATTCAAAAAGAGTCTCAATTTGTGAGATTTAGAGGGCTTGGTAGATTTATTTTAACTCTACCAACACAGAGGACAGAGGCAGGCCTGCTGTTTTCTTTTACTTGTGTTCTTTATGCTAAGGTACGCTAATTAACTTTGGATTTTTAATGAACATACACCCATAACAGTGAGATTAATCTTATCACATCCCTCTCTGTAGGACGGTTTTTATGCATGTTTCCCCCAAATTTCAAAGAAATGGCAGATTATCAGTGTGGGTCTGACTTTTACGTATCTTGACCATCCTGACATCATAGTGAATGTACAATCGTGTCTGTATAATGCCTCTTACATCACCTGATACTTCACACTCATCTGTGACCTCACAAATTATGTGGCAGGCCTTATGCTTTGTGACTTCAGTGATGTCACTCTGACATCTCCCTCTGCTGATGTTAATGTGTGTGACACAGTGAGCACAGCACTTGTTATTTTGAAACGTGTGAACATATTTTGGTAGCTGCCGTCCCTACCTGACATGACCCTGCCTTTAACTTGTATAAGGAAATACGAGAGCAGCTCTAGAAAAAATGTAAATAAAAAACAGAATGCAGTGATTTGCACATCTCATAAATCCATATTTTATCCACAACAGAACATAGAAAACATATTATATGTTTAAACTGAGACTTTTCACTATTTCATGAAAAATGTACGCTCATTTTGGACCTGATGGCAGTAAGACGTCTCAAAAAATTTGGGAAGGAAGGGTGGACAATTAAGTGTTACTAAAAAAAACAGCTGGAAAAACATTTTGCAACTAATTAGGTTAACTGGCAACAAAAGGTCAGAACAGAAAGGCATCTCAGAGAGGCAGAGCTTCTCAGAAGTAAAGACGGACAGAGGTTCACCCCGACCGTTCTCACTCCCGAGGCGTAACATAGCGACGTTTTGTCACGTCCCGAGGTGTCACATATGACGCAAAAGGTGTCCTTCTGCGTCCCTATGATACTCTCCAGATTGTGGATGGAATCCAGCAGAATGACGCTCCCGGCGGTAACAGACGATCCAGCCGTGTATTCCAGCCCTATCCCTAACCATAACCTTAATCCTAATGTTAACCACAACCTTAATCGTGTCAGATAGTGGTTTCCAAAGTGATGAATGATGAGAAAGGAAAAAAAACAAAACGTACATATGTAGATTGATTCCAAACGGTTCTCATGTTTTGGAACGCGTAACATAGAGACGTGTTGGGTGGCTGAAAGCGTAACATGCTGACGATTTGTCAAAAGCGTCGGTGTGTTACGTTTTGGGATGAGAACGTGTTGGTTCACCAGCCTGCAAAAAAGTGCATCTACAAGTTGTGGAACAATTCCAAATGTTCCTAAATGTAAAATTTTGAACACTTTGAAATCTCATCATCTAGAGTACATAATATCCAAATATTCAAGAATCTGGAGAAATCTCTGTGCATGAGGGACAAGGCTTAAAATCAATATTGGATGTGCAATGATTGCATGTGGGATTCAGGAGAGGAAAAGGACAACTGCAGCCCAAGCGAAAACTCTTATGGATCTCTTACGCTTCAGGAGTATCAGAACAGCTGAGATGCATTTTCTCTAAACACCGCTGCGCCAAAAACTGGTCCACCCCAAAGAGCTGGTCTCTTTGGGGAGACCTAACTCGTCAGGCCAGGACTCTGCAGTCTATTCACACCTACAGGCCAGTGGACACTCTTTCAATGATGAGGACGTACACATCCTGGACAGGGAGGAACGCTGGTTTGAGCGGGGAGTCAAGGAGGCCATTTACGTGAAAAGGGAAAGACCATCTCTGAATCGAGGAGGGGGCCTAAGGGTACATCTGTCACCATCTTACAATGCTGTGATTGTAGCCATTCCCCAACTCTCTGTGTATGGTACTCAAGGCCAGTTAATCAGTTTTCACTGATCAATAGTCTTTGATCAGTGGTTATTGATCAATGGTCATGACAATTTGCATATTAATGATCAAGAAACTGACCTGTTTAAAAGGTTGGGGAAACCTGCATTAAGCTGAGATAGCTGAAGAAGTCACTTGGATGAGTGGATGAGGAATTTCTTTGCCTGGATGATTCAGTATGCATCAAGACATGTGCAAAGATTACTTTTTTTTTTAAATTTACAAATAAAATGCCACAAAAATCTAAATATCTCATCGTACCAGTTTATCATTGTTTCCAACAACAGTAGTAGTTTTACCTGTTTTATTATTTCCCTTATATGTTATATATTTCTCATGTTGGACCACCTATTCAGTGTCATCATTACCCTTCGTATGCCAGATGGTAATATGGTAATAACATGCAAATGTGTATTTTTTTTAATGAGAGTTGACATCCTTGTGTTTTCATCCTCTACATGTGTCTTTCTCCTGTTCTCACTGTGGTGCAGCCATATTGAGTGTAGAAACCCTCAGGGTAGTGTTACTGATTTCCTGTCCAGGGGGTGGAAGGAGTGGGGGAAGAAAATGATGCTGCGCCGTCAGCTGCATGAGAGCTGAGATTTTGACCTTCTTTGTGTAATCTGTCCCTCCTCATCTTCTGCTGTCAGTCTGACTGAATCCCCAAGGGGATCATTAAAGGTTCATTTCTTCAAGAAATACCTCACATCACGCTGGCCCCTCTGAATCATATCTGCTCAGCCAAATCATCCTCCTCCACATGCTCTAATTTTGCTCTTGAAAAAACATCTCTCTTTTTTTCCCAGCTTTCTGTTGTTAACATTTATATTCCAGAGCTCACAAAAAGAAAAAATCTTCTGTCTCTGAACCTCAGCTCTTTGCTGATGATCTACAAGGTCCACTAAGAATAGTTGTCTTCTATATTTTCTAAGGTGTCAACCTATGGGGCTCTCCTACTGCTGCTTTTTACTACTTTTACTCTAAGGGTTTTGTGGGCTATATGTTACTGATTACCTGACTGACATTTGAGGATTTTCTGGGGTGATGTCCAGTATCCTCCTTCTTTTGCTCAAAACCCCCCCAAAACAAAACATACACGCTCAGAGAAAAATACAGGAATCCAATTGTGAGTGATTATACCTCATTCTCGCCAATGGCCATATGCCTGATAACAAATCAGTGCCTCTTTTTGATTAATATTCTATTTTTAATAAGATGTTTACATTCAGTTCTAAAAAATGCACAACTGTTCCTTTTTGTTTATGACAGATTTTTCTAAAGTTCTCCTCTGGGTGCCTAAGGCTGGTTCCAACTGCATTCACACACTTACCACATTGATTTAGCCATTCTGTATTTATTTCGAGGTAATTAGATACATTTTGGTTCTTTCAGGCTCCCTTATCTGTGTGGTCTCACCTGTTGGCGCTTGGCTAATTATTTAAAAAGGGCTTTGTGCAAACATTCTTGCTCTCTTCTCTCCAGCAGACAGGGGTGCTGTTTGTTTGGCTTTGGTTAAAGAACATGTGTTTCAGGGTTGGCTGTAGCTCAGACGGAAGAACAGGTCATCCACTAATTAGAAAGTTGATGGTTTGATCCCTGTCTGCTCCAGTCTGTATGCCAAATTATCCTTGGACAAGATACTGAACCCCTAGTTGCAGTCATTGGGGTATGAATGTGTGTGAATGTTGGATAGAAAGCACTTAGGTGTAGGAAAAAAGTGTGTGTGTGAATAAGGCATGCTGTATAAAGTGTTTGGAGTGCTCCAGCAGAATAGAAAAGTACTTCATAAGAAACATTTGCCAGTTCTGCTGAGTGAAATTCTAGTATTTTATTAGTTTGGTACTTAGTATTCATTAAGCATTATCTGTATTTGTATGTTGCACACCTACAGTTATGAATGCAGCTTGCCAAACAAACTAACTAATGCTAGCTGCTAATTTAACACTCCACCCTCTTATCCATATGAGGTCATTTTAGGCTCCAAAAAAGTAATAAAGTTTCAAAATGACAAGTCCAAAACCGATAAGTGTTGGAACTGCAGCTATGTCTATCTTTGGCACCATCGTTTGACTTCCAGTTCTACAGAAGTCTCTTAGAAACACCTCAGTAAAAACTCTCCCGATTAGTTAATGAACTCAAGTAATATTAAACACGGCATGAATACAGTTCTGTGAATTATGGCCCTCAGAGTTAGGCAAGTGGATAATCCAGGGTGTATTCAGGGTGTGCTTGTCACTGACAGTAGTACAGTAGCATTACTTTCTTCAGTAACGCACTGACATTTGTTACTATACTAAATTCAATAATTACATTACAGGTATAATTATTAGCAGAAATTCAAAAAACATGCTTTTTTCTTGATGTGCACTTGCACTACAGTCAGCTTATTTAAGCAAAACATTGGAGCAGTCTACAGTAGAGATATGGACATTACTTTTATTTTTATTGCGCAAAAGGACAAGAGCTCAATGGCAAAATACAAACTGCATCCATGACGGAAACAACCGCATTATGCTGCTAACAGAATGTAAGCTCTTTGCTAACACATGCACAGACAGCATGCTAACACAAAGCTAGACAAGAACCCAGAGTCATGATAAAGCTGAGTGCTTGCTGAGCTGAGTCTAGCAGCCAGAGTGTGAGGGTAGAGTTCATGTCCCTTGTCTATTGATTCTGCATATTCCAGTGATGCTTGTCTAGTGAAATCTAAAACTACAAATCAATTAAAATATACCAAAGTAATGTAATCATTTTCCTTTCATCTCAGCATTCTCCCATAAAGCTCTTCTCATAACTGTTTGCATCCATCTTTTACATTAATGCCATCTTGTAGCTGTAGCTGGCTATTGTCTCTAGAAGCAGGATTAACTCCGCTTGATTACATGCTACTGAAATCTTTATGGGTGTTCTCATGGGCGTGTCCATGTCCCATTAATAATGCAATGAGCTGGACAAGCTGCAAGGCCAGCAGCTTTTTTCTGGCTATTTGCACATGCACATTGTGGATAAACTGGTGTTTGATGGAAAACAAATAGGAGACTAGACAAAATGCCAAAGCCTCTGCTTTCACTCCTCTAAAATCAGTTAACATTTGTAGTTTGTGTGGAGATCTCTCTCTTTCTCTAAACTCAGATGCAGATAACTGCTTCTAGAGATTGCTTTCCACCTAACAAGCTATTCAGACAATTTCTTATCAAATTCAAAGCAAATGTAATGTAGAATTTGTATTTTTTTTTAACTGTCCTATAAGTGTGAGCTTTTTAAAGAGTATCAGCATGTAATGGATAATCCTCTGTTCTGACTCTAATAATGACTGTAATTTGCAAGATGGACTTCATGATTTGCTCAATATGACATGAAACTAGTGATTGAGCCCATAAAATCACTAAGAAAGTGTTTCCCATAGGTTTTTGCAACCAGAAGAGTCGTCCCCTGCTGGGCCTTAGAAAGAATGCCAGTTTAAGATAATTTGTGATGGATTTATACACAGAGAAAACTATTGGGCTCTTAGGCTGACTTGAGGTTTGTTCCGCTCCTGTGACTTGGTGGATTGTGTGTTTATTGACATGTTATGTGTTTAGAGTCATTCGGTCCCCTTGGAGATCTTAGAGCTGTTTAAACAGGCTTCTTTTATGATTTTTTTGTTTGTGTTGGTGCTTCACTCACACTCATGAAACTGTTTTTAATCGTTTTTAATCTTCACGAGACCTTCATGAAATAAAGATTTAGCTGATACATTTATGTTTTTCTCCAGTACCTGATTCATATTATTCCCTTGGAGGGTAAATTGACACATAATCCTCATTTTGAGGGTTATCTGAGATTTTTGAAATCTTATTTTTTTTAGTCACATTGAGGTTTGGTGGCAGCTTTGTTTAAACACAATCAAATTGTCCAATTAAATTCTGTGTAAATAACGTTTATTTAATTTCCTTATGTGTAGCTATGGTGTAGCAGGGTCTTAGCTGATGCAAAACACACACACACACAGAAACACATGCACAAAGAAATCCATCACATCAGCATGCTGCACAGAATTGATCTCCAGCTGCGCATCGATTGCAACTTTAGTGAAGGTATTGATTTATTGATAGTTTAAGCTGTTGTTATGAAAACTCTCTGCAGGCAAGCCAATCCTAAATCACTGCCATCCTGATATAACTACAGGGAGCCATGACAGTAATAGTAATATTTTTCCTACTACTCTCATAATCTGTGTAATCTCTTTTTTTCCCTCTGTGAGCTGTGATATGTGTCTAATGCTTTGAATATACATATGAGAGGGTTACAAGAGTCATCTTTGGTGAGGGAACAGCTGGCAAACGCTTGGGTTGATTTGTGCCAACTCCTCTGGCTATTTCTGCGGAGACCAACATGTAGCTTCTCCATCTGCGGTTCCTCCACAGCATTTCTGTTGAACTCAGGTCAGCGACGCTCGTTCCACTGAAGCCTACAGACTTGGAAATAAAATATTCATCTGCATGAAAATGGATGATAACTTCAAGGTAGCTGGCAGGAATCTAAGTGAGGAGATTCATTACAAAACAGCAGATTGGAAGAGCAGGATTTCAGGGAAGATGCGGGGATTTAAACTGTGCGAGGTCACCTACTTTTCAGGGTGATAGCAGTGATATTTTCTAAAAGGAAATGGCATAATGTAAACATATAATAGCAGCTATAGTGATAATAATATTTCTATATTAAAGTCTGATTATTTGTGCAAAAAAAGTGTTTGGGGTGAAAAAAGCGGCTAAAGGTGACAAAGACGTTTTTTTGTGCATACTCAGACCTGTGAGGTCATAAGATAAGATAAGATAAACCTTTATTAGTCCCACACATGGGAAATTTTTTGGTCACGGCAGAAAGTACAAGTTTAAGAGCAGTAAAAGTTAAGAAAAACACAATAGAATAGGATAAGATAAAATAGAATAACATACAACACATGCATTCACTTTTCATTAAATTAGGCGAGTGGAACAGTCTGCCCGCAACTTTGATGAAGATTTACGTAAACTTGTATTTTGTATACAAAATCCTATTATGGATTTAAAATTATATATAATAATATTTTTAAAAGTGGTGTAACAAATACAACCATTAACTTACTTTGAAATGGTTCTATTTTTGATGAAATATGTCTAGAAATTATGAACTAAAAGACTGAAAGTGTAAGACTACTGTCTGGTCATTCTTGTCCAAATACTTGAAATGTGTTCCACTTCAAGTATTTTTCCTTCTTCTTTTTTAATATTACAGTGTTTTTGTATTTGTAAAATCCCAGCTACCTCCAGTTGCACTTATTCATCTGTGAGAGTGACTCTGGGACATGTATTCATTTGCATAAACCTGAATAAATTAAAGGCTCAATGGGAATTCGATTCCATGTAACCTTATTTATGTCAAATGAGAACAGAATCATAGATATCGCAGTTAAAATGGGGCAGATTTTATTGTTTATTTTGTATATAAATAAATGAACAAACACCAGCCACACGGCAGCAAATTCATGCATTTAGGCATGTAGATATGGTCAAGATGGCCTACTGAAGTTGAAGTTATCCCGAGCATCACGATGGGGAAGAAAGGATATTTCTGTGACGTTGAATAAAGCATGGTTGTTAGTGCCAGACAGGGTGGTGTGAATATTTCAGAAACTGCTGATCTACTGGGATTTTCCCACACAACCATCTCTAAGGTTTGCAGAGAATGGACCAAAAATGATAAAATGTCTGGAGAGTGGCAGTTCTCTGAGAGAATGCCTAGTTGATGCCAGAGGTCAGAGGAGAATGGGCAGACTGTTTCGAGCAGCTCAAATAACCACTCGTTACAAGCAAGCAAAACATCAGTGAAAGCCCAACATGTCAAACCTTGAAGTGAAAGAGCAAAAGCAGGAGAAGACTACACCAGATCCACTTCTGTCAGCTAAGAACTGGAAGGTCACAATTTGCAAGTCTTCATCAGAATCTAATAACTGGCGAGTGGAGAGTCTGAGGAGTTTTTTCTGCTGTAATAGTTTGATGTTCGGGTCGGAATTTGGCATAAACAAGATAAACTCGTGGCTGCTGGTGGTGGTGGTGGTGTAATGTTGTGGGGGATATTTTCTTGGCACACACTGGGGCCCTAAGTACCAGCTGAGCATTGTTTAAACGCCATAGCCTACCTGACTATTGTAGCTGACCGTGTCCATTCATTTAAGATCACAATGCACCCATGTTTTAATGGCTGCTTCCAGCAGGGTAACGCGACGTGACACGAAGCTCAAATCATCTCCAAATGGTTGCTTGAACATGACACTGTACTCAAATGGCCCCCAGATCTCAATCCAAAAAAGATCTTTTGGGATGTGCTTGAAAAAGAGATTTGCATCATAGATGTGCAACCATGTGTGTTAATATGGAACAAAATCTCTGAAGGCAAAAAGGGCCCAACCTGGTGCTAGCAAGGTGTATCTAACAAAGTATCTGGTAAATATGATTGGATACAAATGATGAAAGCAAGTGAGCAAACTGTGTTCATTTAGAATATTTCAATCCAGGTGGAAGCATAATGTTGTGCACAAAGCTACAAACACTTTGTAGAACATGTAAATTAAATTAATAGACAGACATATACATGTGGAAAATAACACAAACAAGCAACAAGGAAATAGTAAAAATCATATAAACTCAAAAGAGAGAAACAGAAATTCAGTAAAAATAATATTAAATCCAACAACCAGCAAAAAATATAATATTAAGATCCATCAAATGAGTAGAAACAACATTAAAAAATAATGAGGGAAACCTAAAACAATCAGAAATGAAATGAAATGTCAATTAAATGTGAGCCTGATATACGCTGCTATGCTGTTCCAGCAAGATGGAGCCTAAAAGCTTCACTGATTCACTCGTACTCATGTAGCAGGGAGAGGGTCTCCTTTCAATTTTGGTCTCCTTTTTGTATAAGAAAGCAGTTGTGATGATTTATAAGAGCCTTTTACAAAGTTTCTTATTGATTACCTGATGTTTATCATCCAGTAATCAATGTGATCAAATATGATGTGTGACATCCTAACAAGCAGAAAACTAATCACGTTTCTATCTTTATTTTAGCTTTTAAACCTTATTGGAATTTTGCAATGTGAACCTTATGAATGAGCTTCCACATAACCATGAACCGGCTGCAGCACTGACAGGACTCTGCTTATTTACGGCCTGCTGACCTGCTGGGTCACTTATTTAATCAGTTATTTTCCGCTAACGTGCCCGTGTGCACGTTACAGAACTGACCCGCCTGCTGCATGCTACTGAAATTTCAACTCTCCATGGATGCTGCAGGGTTAAGAGCATGCTGCCTGCAGCGTTTGCGCGAGCACTACCTATTTATTGCAGAGCAATATAAGCCTGGGCTTGAGGCAGAGTTGCTGTGGAGATTTGCATATTATATTTTCACCCGTGTTGTTGGAGTCAGCAGTGAGTGATGGAGGCAAAGAACCCTGAGCTGCACAGGCCAGGCCATGAACAGGGAACAAGCCTCTGCTAATTTCCTGGCAAAAAATTCATAATTAACACGTTTGATGTAGAGGCTGCAGTTGTCAAGGTAACTGATGACACCGCATTATCACTTGGCGCTTCTGCACCCTCCATCCTCCCTCTTTCCTCCCATTCATCAAGCAGCCATTGAACAGGGAGGAATGGGGAGGGTAACCCCAGCTAAACTCATATCAAGCACGTATTTATTCACAGAAGCAAGTTCAGGCACCTTTATTAGTCTGGTATTAATCTCGTAAAGTCAATTACCATAATAGATGATTATGAATTACAACAGGGAGTGCAGGGCCAGGTAAACTATGAATAATAATTGCACATCACAGAGCTGCACAATTTATTTTCTTTAAAAGGCTCACTTCACTCGCATTATAAAAACCTGTGCTCTCACTTACCTCTAACCTCCACATTCAAAGCTTGCAGACAGCCATGGGTAGTCTGAGAGTAGAATTACTTTAAATACTTGGTGCCGGTGCTTTTTCTAAGACTATTTCTTATAGTTGCAGTGAAAACTAGTTTAATGCGAAGGGCAGTCCTTTAAAAATATGATGATGTTTTATTGCGCTGTAAATGCTTGATAGCATGTACATTTTATTCACATTTGTTTTCAGGTAGATCTGATTAACTTAATTTTAGCCTAATTGCACACTCATTGCACATTGCTTTGAAGCTGATGGTTGGTCTCTAGTCAACATTGCCGGCTCCAGTGGCCACCGACTGTGATGAGTCAAAGATAAACTTTGCTCACCTTCAACATGAGTGATGATGCAACTACCAATGACAATGCAAAATACCACTGACTGAATAATGACTTGGTAGTAAATATGTCAGAGGGATGCCTAAGCATCTAGTGCATGGAAAGTCATAGTGAGGTGCTATGAGTGAATCTCTTCCTGGAAGCAATAACCACTGTGACATAAGGTGGGAGGGTGTTCTTGAAGCGACTACAGTTAGAATGAAGAATACCTGTAATTAGGGATGGGAATTTATAAGAATTTGGCGATTATCAATATCACTTATCGATTTGATTCCTTATCAGTTCTCTTACTGCTTCTCATTGGGTTCTCATTGGCTCTGCTTTGAGAGTCACCATCATCGCTAAGCAGCATATGAAAGACATTACATTCCTGCAAATTAATTCCATGCTGTGTGGTCAAATGTTTGTGCACGTTAGAGGTATTTCCTCTCTTTGTTGTGATCAGTGTTGGGGTCGTTACTCAAAGAAAGTAGTGTATTATAATTACACAAACAAACTATCCTAAAAGTAATACAATACATTACTTAAGTAATCCCAGGGGACAGTAACTCGTTATATTACTCATTACATTACTTTCGCGTTTCTCTGTAAAATGATCTGAAACACATTGTCTCATAATTACTATTTAACAATATAAACCTGTTCTACACTCCCACACAGCATACAAATCCCTATCCTAGAGGAGACACATACGATCTTTGTCTTAGTACTTTAGTATGAACACAAAGCCGACAGCACGAAGCACAGATAAAAAACCAGCATGGAGGCTTCAAGCCGATTGCCACGGTGATTCTACAGTAGAAACATGAACAGGTAGAAACTGAAGCTGAAGCCTGACTGCTCATCGCTACTTTTGTTACCTGTTGAAGTTCAGGGTCCGGTTGCTGGGTTACGGTCAGCATTCACTCAGCTTTAACATCACTTGTCTCATGGCTAGCTTAGCATTAGCATTTTGTCTGTGCAGATGCTTGCAAAGAGCCAAAGTTGTGTTAGCAGCATAAAGCGGTTGTTTCTGTTCTGTTCCAGTTTGCACTTCACCATCGTGCTTTTATCCTTTTGCACAATAAAAATAAAAGTAATGTCCACATCCACGCTGTAGACTGCACCACTATTTTCCAGCACACGAACTGAAATCAGCTAATTGCAAGAGCAAGTGGAATCGATACGCAGGATCAATTGGTAGGCAGACTAACAATTCCAAGGAATTGGACTACTGGCAACTGGTTCTTTACAAGAACCAGCTCTCTATTCCCATCCCTACCTGTGATTGACATATGACCTGCAACTGAATATGCTAAAGGCAACCAGAGGCCTCAGTTAAAGTGTGCTCCAGTTAGCTAGGTAATCTTCCAACTTACTTCTTGCAGTACTTTAGAAAGGTCATATGTCAGTCAGAGGCATTCTTCACTCTCATTGGTAGTCACTTCAGTCACTCAGCTGGAAGTTGAGAAAAGCTTATCTCGAGTTCTGCCAGCTTCCCAACGCCAGCAGTTAATTAGTCTGTAGTCACTTGAAGTCCTGGAATGTCATTCACTTTCTGTGGTCTCTGGTCACTGCCTTGCTTGTGTGAATACATAAAACATTAAACGAATTTTCATGCTCTGTTTTCATACAGGTGGGTTGTGCTATGCCTGCAGTGCTATGACCTACAAACATATATACAAACGTACATATGCTATGATTGTTGCAGTATAATGTTGACTGTTCATAGGGCTGGAAGTTCACCAGTGCGTTGGAACCTCAACTCATTTCAACCAGTCACACCATTAGAACTCACATTAATATGTTGCTACAATGGTCTATGCTTTAGTTAATGTGCTTGTACTGGGAAGTCATAAGATTGGCTGATCATTTCCCATAACTTAGAAATTGAATTGTGGGTAAGCTCCTCATTGTCCAATCGATCACTAGGCTGTTAGCACAACAGACCAAACAACTAAACAACAACAGTAAATTCCATTAGCCCTGTTAGCACTTAGGAGCTAACTGTTAATTATTAAGGCTTGTGCTAGCAACGATTAGACCTGTGCACATGACTACGTTTAGTCAGATTAAAAACACATGACATTCATGCTTCGGGTAAGCAGTTTAATGGTTTACAGTGTTTGTATTAATAAGAACTCTCTGTATTAATGTGTTGCTACGCTGTTGGTTATTGCACTTACAATTGCTGTAAGTCCTAAAAAATGTACATATTCTGGGAAGTGTTCCATGCTAACTTGGAATTAATCAAACCTGTGCTGCCATGTGAGTCAGATATTAACAAGCCTATGACATAATGTCATGTTTCCAGTAAGCAGTAAAGCCTTTTAGTTAAGCTACATCAATGGTTACATTCACTGTAAACGGCAGTGAGTGGTGGAATTTACTTTTTGGAACCCAGTCAGCCAATCAAAACAGAGCATTAGAACTCAGAACATTAATATGTTGCTACATTAACGACCAGCGCATTAATATTTACATTAACTGTAAGCAGTCACAGGTGCGCGTGTACCGGGAACATACCAACGAATTCGAACGGGATACAGCCAATCAGATGCAGGCATCCGCTCCAGGATTGGTCGATCATTCGCAGTACTTTAGAAAGGCGAACGTGGGCTAGTGCCATATTGTCCAATCAATGAGTTGGGCGCAGAGAGCAGCGGACCTCTGTGAGAGCAGTTTTTGTCAGAGAGGCAGAGACACTGAAGCAGCATCAGCGCCCGGGGTACGTGGAGCCTTGGAGCATCACTGGGGGAGAGCGCACACGTCCACCACAAAGAGCAGGCTGAAATAACGCGACAACACTTGAACCATTATTTTATAAGCGCGTCCTCTTCCTGATTTTTATTTTTATTCTCTTTGTGTTGGTTTTATTTTCATTCTTATACTGGAGGAGGCGAAAAAAAGACCGAGCGAAGCTTCACTGCGGCTAATCAATTTCCTTTTTCCAGACCTGGGAATTACAATGAAACATGTAGGTGACACATTTCCATTCACAATCCACGAATCACAATAGGGATCCCAGCGGAGGCGACAAAGAAGAGAGCAGGTAAAAAAAAAAAAAAATCTATTTCATTCTGAGCACTGCTGCTTTGAGAGAGGCATGGAAATTGTGAACTGGAGTGGCATGTGATGCTTTTAATCCTGCGTAACTTCAAAGCTGTTGTCACATTTTGGGTTTGTGAGTGTCGGAGTTTACATTATGCCATCTTCAACCCACAATTCGTTTTTTTTTTTTTTAAATTGTTGTAAAATACGATTAAAATTCACTTAAAAGGCATCAGCAGTGCCACATTTCCCTACTAGGGCGCATGTGTGGCATTGCAATCTTTGCGCTTTATTGGAGAGCCTGTGTTTATTTACTGATGGGGACAAAACTGCATTTTACTTCAATTCATACGATGCACTGTTATTTTTTTTTCTCTCTCTCTCTTCAAAGGGGAAAATGGTGACGGGTGCCGCATCTATAGGATCAGCATCCTCCTCTCCGTGGAGCCCCTGCGTAAAAGAAAAATCAGGTATTTTGCCCTCTTTATTGTGTCGGTACTGCAGTGTGGTAGACAGGCAAACAGGTTTTTATCATGAGGCTCGTCTGCAGCCATACATGCATACAATGCAGGAACGCCTCAGCATAATGCAACAAAACCCTCCCATTTTGTGTCTTACTGTGATGCCCTGAATGCAGCTGTAGCATCAGCCATACATGGAGACACTAGCTGCATAAAGAGGGAGATGATTGTGTGCTTTTTTGTCTGCATCTGAGACTGCATTATAAGGGGGAAAGAGGGCTTGAACACGCACACACGCAGGACTGGCTAAAATCCTGCAGAAATCCTGCAAACTAACTGCCCTTCTCTGCGCTGCGTTCACCTAACTTAGTGCCTGTGTGAATCTGTGATGGGCATGCATGCGTGTAGGTGTCTGTGTAGGTGCATGTTTGTGGATGATATCACCTTGCATATATATGGTTGTAGGGCCATGTGTGTGGTTGAGGATGTGTTTTAACCAGGATTTTTTAGAGCTGCACACCTACACCTGCCTCACCGGGTTACTGAAACTGAGGGTACATTAGAGAAGAGCTTCCCCTACCTCCATTATTTACGCACTTAGATTTGGCCTGTTGGGCCACATTAAAATAGTGGTGTGATACTTCACCAGCAGCAGAGTGACTAATTGAAACTTCAAATTAAATCCAGCCTGAAAACACTTTAAATATGTCAAACAGAAAGAAAAAGGCTTTTGGCGGTGCACCCTGCATTTCTAACCTCTTTGTTCTGTCATTACAGTATAATTGTAAACAACGTCACATCTGCATATCAAATGGGACTTTTTTGGGAATAATTAATTATCATTTAGCCAATAAAATGTCAAAAAATGTAGAAAAAAATAAGCAAATAACATGTTTGCTAAGGCCTACCAGCAAGCAGCCCATTGCTACATTTCATAAGGTGGAACCAGGTAATATAAAACTGTGAAACAGTGTCCTAGACACTGATGGGCAGTGGTGGCTAAGCACGTTTTTCAAGGTGGAACAAAGCAGAGCTTCTGAAGAAAACCAATAGGAGAACATGCACACTCGACACACAGAAGGCGCTTCCTGGGACTGAACTCAGGACCAACTTGTTATGAGGCCACCATGCTATAATGCTACCATCCCCTTTGACTTAGCATCCAAGTCAAAGGTGTGGCCTGAGGGCCAGAACTGGCCTAGAAAACGAGTCCAGTGTGGCCAACTTAATGGATTAACAAAGTGTGAAACTTGCTGTGAAGTCAGTAATTGCTTGAGGTTTTCATTAAAATGCACAGCTGTCCATCAAGCGATGATGACGCTAGCTTTATTACACAGGAGTGAACACGTATGAGAAGTTCAAAGTAGATGACTCTTGAAGAAAGACTTAGTTATACAAATTCTACATGTAAAAATGTTGTGTTTTTCCACTGTGATCTCTGAGTTGTAATATGCGTATGAATCAGAGTTTAAAATCTTGAACCAAGCCAAACAGCTACAAGATTACCATAAAAAAAGATTTGATTTGGATGATAAAAGAAATGAAAAACAGGGCAGAGGCACAAGACTGAGTACATAATGGCTTAAAACAGTGAAGGAACTACTCATCCCATAATGCAAATCCCAGATTCCACAGCAGACAATTTCCAACCTTCTCAAATTGAATACTTCTATATACATTTAGCTTGTATGGTATGAATGTGTAATAAAGCCTTGCCTTAGTTATGGTACAGTTACTGTTCACAGTTTCTGAAGTTCTTTCACTAAGCAACCTGACGTTTGCAGGTTTATACATTTCCATGGTAACTGCAACCTCCACCAACCGGAGTTTCAATTTAGGATTGCAGGCAGAGTAGTTTTCTTTTTTGCATTGCGTTGCTAATAAAATGTGTTTTGGCTCAAACGAGGTTGAGTCTGAAGGTTGTTTCTACAGAAGCAAATAACGTTGCTCATAGTAAGTCTGTTTTGGATTGTTGCCACATTGTGGCTCATAATGAAAATCCCCATAATCAAAAATGAAAACAGTTTTTTGCTCAATGTTAAGTTCTATACAGTAGAAAAAATAAAAAGCAACCAAATATATGCATCCATAATCTGCCAATGAGGCACCAACTAGCATTTGTTGATGGGATTTAGGATCAGTCATTGTCTCTGCAGCGGAGGGTCCACTTATCTTGGGTGGTACCTTAAATAGCTATAAACTGGAAAAGTACAGCTGAGGGTTGGTATATAAGTTTTCACCCAGTGTTTAAAAACGAATAAAGAAATAAAAATATAGTCTTATTGGAGCAGTTATTGTAGCGACAACCAATCACTAACACTAACAAGGCGATTTCCATGAGATAGAAGCGGGGATATAATGAAATTCAGACACTTTCAGCAATGAGGGGTGAAATACCTGCTTCATTTTTTCTTAGATTTATTGTAATATTGAGGGTGACAGCATGTGGTGTAAAAGATTTCCTGTATCTGTCTATATGGCAGCGCCGCTGAATCAGCCTGTTGGAGAAACTGCCCCGTTGCTTGTCCAGTACGTGGTACAGAGGGATGAAAGTAGGAGAACATGCCTCAGTGTCTCGCTGGGGAAAAGAGAAGCGGTAGATCAACAGATTAATGGGTACAGGTCTGTCGTAGCAAACGGAGAGCTAAGTGTACTGGTCGATTTACTGGTTCGTGCTAACCTCACCTACGACCACAAACTGTGGGTAGTGACTGAAAGAATGAATTCATGGATACAAGCAGCAGAAGTCAGCTTTCTCTGAACGGTGTCTGCGCTCTTTGTTAGAGATAGGATGAGGAGCTCGGTCGTTCAGCAGGGGTTCAGAGTACAGTCACTACTCCTCTGCATCAAAAGAAGCCAGCTGAGGTGGTTCAGCATCTGATTGAGATGCCTCTTGGACAGCTCCTGAGGTGTTCCTGTCCAGCTGGAAGGAGATCCTGGGAAGACCCAGGCCACACTGAATGGATTGTTCCTCTTGGCGAACTAAAAAAAAAAAGGTTAATAATATTTTTATCATAATCCAGGTGATTGTTCTCTTGTGTGTGCCAAAATTTCTCATTAGCAGGAAAACACCTAATCTTTAAATCCAGATGTTTCTAGCGACCTGTCTTAACATTTGAATTAGTGTTTCTGAGATGTTTGAATATAGTTTTTAGAAAATGACTGAATAGAAGTTGAATTATGAAACCAGAATAAGTGATGCTTATATAGACTGAAAAATCAAACGGAAGTGTAACATTTCAGTTTCAGCTGCCTTGCAATCAGCTCTTTTACACCAACATGTAGTATTAACAGGGGGGTAAAAACCCCACGAGAGATCACTGTGTACACCCACAGTGGCCTCGGTGGAGCTGGCTGCAGTGTAGCTACAGGACATGATGCGTCTGAGGAAGGGGCAAAGCTGCAAATATAGATGTGAATAACCCCACAGCTTTCAAGCTGCATGTATACCTATACACGCCTACCTGCTTCTGAGTGAAACCAACATGCTCCCGCCCACTCTCTGCGAGCCGTTGAAGGGCATTCTGGGAAAAGCAGGGAATCACAGATTGAAGTGGAAGCTGGGGAGAATGTGGGGATAGCAGCCTGATGACAAAATAGTTACACATCACAGGGGGATGATATAACAGTTTGAGACTGTCAGAGGGAGGGTGTTCGTCAAAATGTGGTTTATTTTGGGCAGAGTGGCAGAGTTTAATGTCATAAAAGGCTTTAAGTTACTGTCCTTTGTCGCATGGCCATTGACTTCAGCGTGCTCGTGCACGTCGGGTCCGGCAGCACGTTCCAAGTGTGGCGGAGGAGGTGGATCGTCTGCAGCTTCGCCATTAATCACGGTTGTTTCATGAGTCAGCGGTGATTAATCTGGTTGATGGTGGTCATGCCTTCAGCGGCCCCCTCCGCGGAGAACGAGCCAGGAGCCGGGCTTCATGGGCAGACGGTCGACCTTGAGCCCAACCCCGGATGCTGGGGGATTTCACCGGCAGCTTGTGTACAGTCTCAGGTGTTCACGTCATCACCGGAGACGTGGGTACAAATGACTGATGGTATTCTGAGCTTGCAACAACCTTCGGGAAGGAACAGATTCTTTTGTGCTCTGCAGTGACTCCACGGGATCCAACACCTGTAGGTGTATTTTTAAAACGACGAGCTCGAGTTGAGCACACTCATACTGATGGTGCTATTTAACCCAAAGATTTCTTACAATTATTTTTTTTTTATTTTGAAAATAATTTGTGTTCATTTGTGTTTTCCCTTTAGTTTCAGTTCATTTAAGAGGAGGTATGCTCATTTTAATTTAGGTTTCATTGTTTGTTTTATTTGTAAGACAAAAGACTAAAACTAGACTTTTCATTACACAATATCATTTTAGTTAGTCCCCCTTATTATTTTTATTTCAGTTAACTAACATTTTTAGTTTTAAGTTGAGTTATAGTTAACGGTATCATTCTTGGCTATTGCATATTTTATATAATACTCTTCATTAGTTTTATCTGAAAAATAAAACGGTGCAAAGCAGACGTCTTAATTAACAGTTTGAACGCTGACACGTGTCTGACCTGGTTGGGCTCCGTGCTGGCTGAGCCCATATCAGCTGGGACCGACACCGGAGCAGACTCAGTGTCTGTGGAGGTTATTTGGAGTCAGTGGCATCCCTTATGCAAAGGCAAAGTAGAACAAAGCCTGTTATTCACACTTTGATGGATTTAAGTGACTCTATATTTTATTTTCTAATATTTTTAGATGAGATGACTAATGGATGAGAGCTGCAGAGTGTGTGCACCTTATTTTCATCTGGCATATTGTCCTTGCATGAGTGGCTCAAGGTTTCTGTGAATTAGAGTAACTGCCTCCGAGATAATAGATCGCGATGCAATGCTAGTGGCTGGACTGTAAATCAGATTTAGTGAATCACTGACATTATCAATCTTTCACTAAATGAAATACTGCATTTCCTCAAATAAAAACCTGTAGTCAGTTAAAAGCTGGGTCGCTGATAATGGCCAAAGGTGTGAGTGACTTTAACAGATTTCCTGAGTCCATTACAGGCTGGGAAATAAAACTATACCACCCAGCTGTTGTTGTTGGAGAGGGTATGCTTGAAAAGTAGAGCTGTCGCGAATACTCTGGTGGTTTGACGGTAATCAACGGAAATATGCAGAGCTTCAGCGGGCAGAATGGAGTCCTCTGACAAAATCACCTTGCACATTAAAGATAATGTCTGTGCTGCCATATTAATGAGTAAAATAAGCACTCAGAGTGAACGTTAGAAGACATCCAAGGTTATGCCCACAGTCCATTCCCAATATTTTGAGGCTGCCACAGTTATAACCGGCTAGGGTAGACATATCAGACACACAGTCAGGATGGAATTATGAAAAAGTGTGAATTCATTATTATATAGTGGAGATTTTAGGTCGTATTATCCATTTCTATTTGACAGCGAGTGGTTCATTTAATATTCCCCTACATCAAAAGAACTGAGAAGGTCTCCATGATATTTACCGTCTAATACATTTTGTGTTTTTGTGTGGGAGAATATGACTTTGTTCTAAATTAAGCAGTCGTTGTCAACAAAGAGACTTTGTTGCTAGATTTAATGAGGCTTCTGATGTCCTCTGTAATCGGCGTGTAAAAACATTTCCTGGCAAAATGTGTCTCATTTTGCAGACAGTACGTTCGTCCATGGAAACGCTGAAAAAAAACACACGGATAAAATACTGTAAGTTGAAATTCTTTTCTTAACTTATTAAGCTTCAACAGCCTCTGTCTTTTTTTTTTCTTTTTTTTTTTTTTTATGGAACACCT
>VVHJ01013268.1:41434-58534 GCA_015107715.1 Tylochromis polylepis | reverse complement strand
CCCATTCCTCTGGAAATAGTCGGGTACAAGGACTGGACTGAAAATGAGTGAAATGTCCACAAAAAAAAAAAAAACCCAAAAAACCTTTGAAAGCCTGAAGAACTATTGCTCAAGACCACTTTAAAGATTACAAGAAAGTCTGGCTCCTTGCAAGTAAAATATAAAGAAATTAGGAGTGTCTCGGGAGTACTGTATCAGTGCTTCAAATTTTTATGCTGTTTGGATGGGCCACCAAGTGTGGACCCCTGGGCTCTTGCCCAGAATACCCACTGGATAATCCAGCCCACATGCAGAGATATGAACTTGCAGCATGCAGACAGTAAAAGTAAACTTATAAAGTGTTATATAGTAATAAGTATTTATTGACAATGAGTATGTTTGCACGTGCATTAGTATTTGACTTTTTCAATTTATGGGGCTATTGATTTACTGCTTTCTTTAGATTATATACTATCTGATAGAGTGGTATTTAATTTATGCTGACGGTGTGTTTGTCAGATGCTGGTGAAGACTTAGTTACTATATGTTATTCTTGTTTTCATTTTTTTTTTAAAAAACTTAAAATATGATTTTACCTGAAGGCCTTGTTTCACTGTGGTTATACTGGCATCACATGATACCATATTTTAATGGATTATATTTTTTGTACCTCACCCCACTGAAGACCACCTGTCGGGTCAGACTTCATACATGTTTACATGTGGACTCAAATCCAAGTTTTGATTCTTTTCCTGGTTTTGATCATGTTGTGGTCATGATGTTTATACATATGCCATATGTATGTGTATGTGGGCCGCGCCGACAAAGAACACTCTATCATTTTTATCGGTGTACTTAAGGTTTCATCGTTTCTGAAATCACAAGTGCTCACATCAGAATCAGAATCAGTTTTATTGCCAAGTTTGTACACAAACGAGGGATTTGTCGCATTGTGATAGTGCAAAAATAAAAATGGTACAGAAATAGAATATGTGGTATTTACAGTCATGTAATATATACATCTCTATATACATATTAAAAATATAACATAAAATACACATATACAGATATAGACGTGCAGTAGATGTGATACAGATGTGCAGATCAGCTCATAACTGGTGTATGTGTGACACATCCTGATTGGAAAAAAAAAACTTTGTGATAATCTTGTGTCTTGTAGGATGGCTAGGATGCCTTTAAAATTACATCATAACCAGCAGTTTTGGTACATAAAAATGCCCTCAGGAAGATCACATGTGCAACACCAGGATACTAAAACTGAAGCAACTGAATTCAATTCAAACATCAATTCATTTTATTATATTTTTAAGACATTTCGAAGCATTTGAGGCAAAATTGAATAAAACAAAATTAAAAATTAGCTTGTTGTTAGCTTTTTTGACTATACTCAGGATAGGGCAAACACAGGTGTAATTAATTTATTTGCTGGTAATTCATAAAGCTAATAAACCATAACTCTGTGGTAAAAACAAATCTGAAAGCAGTCTTTATCAAGATTATCACCTGCACCAAGGTTCACTGTTGGTCCCACGCACTGACTTCTTACTGTGTGTCTGCTGTGGATCATATCCAGCAGTAAAATTATCTTCTGTTGACATCCCCTGAAAAAAATTGGGGCCCTCAGTTAGATATGGGATCCCTGGAGATCGTGATGGATGTGAATCTCTCTCTCTTCTGTAGGACTTAATACAGAGTATAATACAATAGCCTTTAGTTTAACATGGTCACGTATGTGGAAATCTGTCTTGTAATAGATTTCAGCAACATCATCGATGATAACACAAAAAGAAATCTTTCTTTAAAATCTATTTTTGGTGGAATATCTAAAATACATAAATCACTGCCTAGCAAAGTAAAAACAGTTTGAGAGAGAAAAAATCAGCATGTGGTGATGACATATGGCACAAAACATATAACACTTTATGAACAGCTATATTGATATTTGAGTTACTGTTGCCTTCCTGTCAGCTTGCCATTCTCCTCTGACATCTGGTATCCACAAAGCCCAGGGAACTGCTAGACATAGTTGAAATCATCTCTTGAGTCTGAAATACTCAGCCCAGTCCGTCTGGCACAGACAACCATGCCATCTTCGAGGTAACTTAAATCACTTTTCTTCCTCATTCTGATGCTCTGCTTGAATTTCAGCAGGTGCTCTTGATCATGTCTTCATGTCTAAATGCATTGAGTTGTAACTGGCTGATTACATATCTGCATTAATAAGCAGTTGAACACATGTATCTAGCTATATGTTGCCTAATTATTTGCATAGTAGAAGGTGTTTAATGAGGTCTTATCATAATGATTACATACTTCACAAAACTTACTACACTTTCCGAACAGGTGGGGGCTCTACAGTCCCAGTCATAACCCATCAGCTACTACCCAGACCACTGTCCAGAGTCAGATCAACAAACTCCGTCTGTAACTCTGCTGCGCTCATCTATAAAATCAAAAGAGAATTACAACTTTAGAATTTTAGGCAAAAACCTCTTATGCATGCTCAGTAAGCTAATGTATATCTCTCTTTTTGGAAGTATTCATTTACCAGTCCAGAGAGTGAACTGAAGCAAAGGCCGAGGCCAGTGCACTCCAACATGTCTAAAATACACCATGTGTGGGAGCATAGCTGTGAGAGTTGTGAATTTTTGTGGCAAAGGATTTCAGAGAGATTCAGAAATGTAAATATCAAATATTAATGACAGGTTTTGGATTTTAACCCTTTTAACCCTTAAGAGGGACTCCAGCTGAGTTGGAGCAGAGGCTGCAAATGGATAGACTGTGGTCTTTGCGTGAAAGTTCCCCACATGGTGCTGCCGGCTCTTCTCTTTCTGTCTGTGCAAAAATCACACTGCCCCTACATTTGCTGACGAGAGGGGTTTGCAGCAGCACCCTGCAGATTTGAACTGATTAAATTTCTGACCTGTAAACACCATCCAAACTGAGCATCCCTACATAAGCCTGCAGTTCCTCTGTGTCCACATAAGCCACTGAGTGTTTCCCATGCAGGTTTGTCAGGGCCACAATTTATTGCAGGATTTCATCCATCAGCAGCAGTGCATAGCTGGTAGTATGGTGTGTAGGCCTCAGTACCATCTGAGCCAGACCTCTGGCTGCTGGGACATAGCAGAGCATTGCAGTCTTTGTGGGAGCAAAAAATACGGAGATCAAGAAGTCCATCCTGTCACTGCTTCAACCATCTTCTCTCCTCTCTCAGCTTTAGAAGAGTCAGATTTGGAGTCTAGCTGGTCTGTTTCTACCTCTGAGGCCTCCTCCATGTTAGCCTCCCAGTTCTCAGAGGAGGATGAGGTGCCATCTTCACACTCATAGTGCACGATCATTTCCAGAGCCTCCTGTGAACTGTAAAGTCTTGCCATCTCCAAAATGACTGCTCCTGCACTAATGCTCAAACTTCTAACCATGGCTGCAGTGCAGCTGCATAAACTACTTGAGTGAGAATCAAAATGAAGTCCAATTTTGTTTTGGTGCTTGCTGCTGAGACATCTTTGAAGATGTTCTGAAAGATTACTCATCATTTATTATTATTGAATTAATTTAAAACACAGAGTGTGGCCTTTGAAGACAAAAAACTTGAAGGTGGACATTACACACACACACACACACACACAAATATCCAGCATCAATAGCGGCACACACTTGCAAGGCACTCTTGCAGAAATAGGAAAAAGTGTAAAATTTTGCTGCATGCGTTTAACTGTAAAAAGTAGTGCCATCTGCTGGACAAATATAATAATTAAAAACTAAAGGTGAGTAGTCCAAAATAAATTCTTAACATAAAGGAATGTATTAGTTGATGTCAAGATAAATGTGGGATCAGAGATGATATTTTCAATGGGGCATTTGTTGGCCTCAGGATAAAATGTAGCGGTTTTTGCGTAGCTTAGCCATTGTAAGCTAAGGAACTGAGACAACAATTCCAAAATTCATATATATATATATATATAGAGAGAGAGATGAATTATCTGGAAAATATGAGTTATTCATTCAGCACAGCCAGAATAGCATGAAAATAAAAAACAGAATAGCACCAAATGATCCCAGGATCCTCTAAGGGTTAAAATAACCATGGGGAGTGTATGAGGTGAAGAAATGGTATAAGTATACGAGGCAATAAATGGTTTGTGTAATGTTGCTTAGTGCAGAAACCCAAACCATGGCGCAACCAAAATCTAATAGTTGTCTCAGGGAGAAAATCCACCCAGCAAATGAGCTCTGAGGGCTTTTAAAGGCTTTAGCACACAGGACCCAGCTAGTCAAAAAAAGAACGAAGTTTCATGTCATGAAATACATTTTCAATCTTGTTTTAAATCCATTTCTTAGTACATCATTTTAATCTCTTAGAAAATACAAACATATTCTGTGAGTAGGTTTTGGTTCTGGTAAATTGGTTTTAATCAATAGTGAATGTGATCATTTGTTTACTGAACAAAAATTTACACACTTTTACATCGCAGAATTGGTTCAGTTTACTGCATTTCCAACCACTGGTCTCAGAACATGAGAAACAACACTGTCATCAGTGCCATCATGTCGTGAACGACTGAAGCTGAATGAGGCCGGGCTATTGGCATGTCGGATGTTGGCATGCATGTCTGAGCTGTTGTTGTAGCCTTTCATGTTCATGAGAGCACCATGTATGATCCAATTGCTCCCGGTGGAATCTCACTGGACAGAATTACTGAGATGAGGTGCTCTAACTTGTAGTCGTGTCACTTTTATGTTAGTACTATGCCCTGTGCCTGTTTCAGCAGTCCAGTGCCCTCCCCCTTACTCCCAAAGTGGCACAGACCCAGATAGCCATGCACCACTCAAAATTCAGGCATCAGGTAACAGTTCAAAATATACAAATATACTGGAATGCAAGGCTCTCACGCACACTGTATTGGTTTCAAAGATTTATTCTTCTGTAGATCAGATTTTCTCATTTAATATTATCCCTGCTGCATTAACACAGGCACTGGATTTATTTACTTCATTTTTTGGTTTTATTTTTCTGTGAAGTAACTTCTTTAAAATATTTTGAAGTTAATGACAAATTATCATTTTAATGAAATTTTCATTAAATGTGAAATGAATAGGTCATGTGTGTTTTTTTAGCCATCATGTTGAAGACTTTTTGTCACACACATTTGTGCGTTCAGAGAACATGCACATGTCAGCTACAATACCTTAAGATTAGTCAGGAATCTAGCAAACAACACTCAGAAAGCTTTAACTATTACCTGACAACTTATGTGGTTTTGAGATTTTTAAGAATAGAAACAATAAGAAAAAAAGTCCCCTAGATTTCTGGCTTGATCTGTTGATTTTAACATTGCTAAATGATAGTGGGCATCGATCTTTCGACAGTCGTCTTTGTTTCCAAAGACAATAATTTTAGTTTTGTCTTTGTTACACTGAAGGTCTCTATTCTATTTTTAGAAAAACAAAATATGTGGGCTTACAGCTATGTACCCATGGTTGTGTTCATGAATATGTAGCAATGTTTTCTGTAATGTGTCCCATAAATATGAGCTCTACTTTAGCCATACAGTTGTAATGTGGTGAATAATGTGGATATATATATATATATATATATATATATGTGTGTTTGTTTGTTTTTCCCCCCGAAAAATTCTGTAGATTTTTGTCCATTTTTATTATAAGTGCATCAACTCTAATCTATTATGAGGATAATCTCTGACTTCCGATGCCACAGTGACGTTCACATGATGAATGATAAAACAGACACTTGATGCATTGATTGCTCTGAGGATGGCCCCAGCAGCCTGGGAGACAGTGTCCCCTGGTGTCTATATCATCTCATCTATGCTTGATCTCCATCTTAAACAGATTTTTTTTTTTCCTGATAAGAAATCTCACAAATGTATTGTTTAAGCATATTTTTTAATTTTTTAATTGCCAGTCATTCAGATTCATAAGAGCCCATCACTAAAGCACCATTGAACACTAGTGTTTAATGGTGCTTCTGTTTTGAACTTAAATGACAAGAGAAAAAAGGTTTATTTTCATGGCCAAAGTTGAATTGGACCAGAAAACATCGACCTTTTTTGGGACAAGAAGGCCAACAACAGAATTTATTACAGCAGTGACAGTCAACAAATATCCATCATAAATGCAGACCAAGAAACACTTCAGGCACTGACTCTAACCTCAATTCAAAACACCACTTTGTTTTTTTTTTAAAAAAGATGCACGGGTGAGATGTTGATGGTTTTCGCAACTGACCTGAGGCAAGAAGAGCTACAGGTTCCTTCTATATATGACCTGTATGGTTATATATGTTTGACAGTGAAATGCCCCCCCCCCGAGTCCTACATTTCTCCTTACTGCACACCTGTTGCCTAACAGAGTCACAGTCATGGATCCCCAGCAGCCCTCTGGGCATGTGGAACTTTTGTGGATGGAGGAGGAGGCCAAGCCCTGGACATAACAAACTGCTGACTAAACACAATCTTTGTTACAGGATGGGTGCGTGTGACATCACATCATCCCCTGGGGCTGTGTGGGATCTAGGGCAGACTCAAGCTCTTTGTGTGTCCAGAGCCAAAGCACCCTGTACACGCGTCCTGGATCATCCTGCCATGTCACCTCTATTGTCTACGGGTCTGGACGCATCCTGACATTCTCACACAGTGAGGTAGTGTGGGACAAACATTCCCCACTTGTCATGGTTCAGAGATTCACTTAAAAAGAGAAAAAAGGAAGAAAGAAATTGTCCTTAGTCATATGAGCTGAATGAATTTATACAGGTTATCATCGCCATCATGACTGGTAACTTGGAAAAACCGCTATATAATTGTTACATAAAGATTTCAGTTTTAACACTCAAAACTTTTCATATCATGCCAAAGAAAACTTTATTAATTTAAAACAAAATTAGACTTTATAACATGATTTCTAAAATATTATTATGTATTGTATGTCTTAATCTCTGACGACCAATTTATTGCCTATAAACTCATTAATGTCATGTTCAACCACTCAGTTCTCCTACAGTGGTATTTCTTTTGTCTACTCTGAGCATTACTGTACTTTTGAAATTTAAAAAAAAAATAAAGACAAAGAGAAAGAGTAACTTTCACATTCATGTGAATTACATTGAGTTCATTCAATGACGCAGAACATGTAGACCACAGTCAGCATACCCTATTAGTGGTGGGCAGGAATGTAATAAGAGGGACCATAAAAACTGGTGCAGGTTCCCCTGATGCAACCCTTAGCTCTCCAGGCGCAACAGTACCTAGATAGATCTTCAGAGAAAAGAAAAACCACCACATCCCTTGCAGTCAGACATACTCGAGACACTCTCCTGACACCAATCATTTCCACATGAATGACCTATCGGTGTCCTATTTTCTTGAATCTGTTATTTCCATAATCCGGTGGGTGCCACTGCCTGCCTAGGGTTAACAGATGAGCCTGAGTGTGTGAGATGGCAGAGCTTTGTAGCCCCTAACGAACAGTGTGCGGTCTGATGAATGACATTTGGGCTACAACCACGTCACTTCTTCCATTAGCAAAGCTTGTCCCAACTCTGCCGTATTGAACCATGGCTTTCAGCTATTAGCCTGATGCATGACACAGTCAATTCCAGTTACGCTTTAATAAGAGAATATTTATCTTAGCCTTTCTTGAAAAAGGAAAGAACAGGCAAGGAAAAATGATGACAGAAGCACCAATATTGTTATCTCTCTTCATGTATGCAAGCATGAGGTATATTTTGGTGTAGTTGACTTTTTCTTTTTATCTTCCCCATGAGCTCCTTTAGGATACAGCTAGATCTGTACATCACTTTCAAAAAGGCTTATAATATATTATACTATACTCATATATATATACTATATATAATATATAAGTTCATAATGAAATATAAGCATGCAGTATTATACAATCAGATGTCTTGTCACATCAACTATTTTATATAAAGTTCCATTTACCATTAAAGAGAAGCAGAACTCAGGCTTGAAAAATGCTCTGTAATGTCTGCTGTCGCTTGTAAAGTTGAGGAAAATATCTTTGTTGCATAATGTGAGAGTGCATTCTGAGGATGTAAGTATGTAAACGTACTGTGCTTTTTGTTTGTTTGTTTGTTTGGTTGGTTTTTTGTTTTTTTTTGTTTTTTTTTGTTTTTTTTTGGGGGGGGGGCTTTGCCCAGTTTTCCGTATTGGGAAAACTACTACCCATTAACTCATGTTGGGGTAAAATTAAATACAGAGAGATACGCTTGGAGGATATAAAAATTAGTAAACTACCATAAGGATATTCAGTAAGAACAGTTCAAATGTCTTTGTTTTTCCTTATTTAATTAAAAAAAATAAATTACAAAATATTAACTTGGCAAATCACAGTGGGGGGGGGATAATTATTTGATCCCCTGCTGAATTTGAAAGCTTGCTCACTGAATTTTATTGTAGTTTTATTTTAATGGAGTGAGAAAGAATATAAGCCAAAAGCCCAGAAAAAAACAGACACATTATATAAGCATTATAAATTGATTTGTATGTCACTGAATGAAATAAGTATTTGATCCCCAAGCAAAAAATGACTTTTTTGACATTTTGCATCAATGTCATGCTGTCATCCATCCATGACCCATCAGACGGCGATCATTGATGCAGTAAAGTCATCCTGCTTCCACCTCTGTGTTTAAGTATGGGAATGGCGTTTTTTGGTTCATACTCAGCATTTCCCTTTCTGTTTGAGTTGATTCCAGAGAGCTTAATTTTGGTTTCATCTGACCACACCTCTTTCTCCCAAGTCTTCTTTAAATGATTTAGATTTCACTGGCAAACTTAAGACAGGCCTGTACATACGGCTTCTTGGACAGGGCAACCTTGCGGGCTCTGTAAGATTTCAATCCCTTACAGCAAATTGTGTTACCAGTGTTGATCTTGGTGACTGTGGTCCCAACTGCCTCCAGATCATTAACAAGCTACTCCTGTGCAGTTTTGAGCTAATCCACCACCTTTCTAATGACCATTCTCACCCTGTGGGGCGAGATCTTTGCACGAGCAAGACCAAGGACATTTTACGTTTCTTCCAAATAATCGCACAAACAGTGGCTATCTTCTCACCAAGCTTATATATTTACAAATCAAACAAATGATGTGTGACATGTATACTTGGTCTTTTTATTTTTGGTCTCTGCTGCAAAAA
This sequence comes from Tylochromis polylepis, assembly GCA_015107715.1. Classification (NCBI taxonomy): domain Eukaryota; kingdom Metazoa; phylum Chordata; class Actinopteri; order Cichliformes; family Cichlidae; genus Tylochromis; species Tylochromis polylepis. Next base: position 49,354 of record VVHJ01013268.1, on the reverse strand, counting down.
TCAAGACTCTTACTCCTCCAGTGCTACAAATCCAGACTATTTTCCTCTTTTCAAATTATTACAATAGATGCCGTACTGATCAATAATAATCTTCAAGGACGCAAAATAATGACAATTCGTGTCCAGCAACACGAATCAATAGATTAAAGGTTCTGACTATATCATGAACTGCTGTGAACCAGGCTGTCTTGACCAGAGCACCAGCAGCACCAGCATTGCACATTCCTTGAATTGTGCAATATTTTATTTACGGAAAAACACATCATTAGACAAATATGACTAAATCAGCTACCTCATGTTTGCTCTACCTCAGCAAACATCAGCTGTTTAACCACATTAGCGTTGGACAGTATTCTTGATTTGAGACAACCTAACACTAGCACTACAAGCAAGCTAATTAAAAATATAAGCTACTAGTTTAATTGCATGATATGCATGACTCATTTTTAGCTCCCAATACCATTTTTTATTGGAATTGGCCTTAAAAATACTGTACACACCTACTATATATTATAAAAATGTAAGTGGTTGTGTATTTCATAACAAGAGCAAGGCACTGATCTGTGTGACCAAGTAGAGTTGAGTGCCACACTGACAGGCTATTAGTCATACGGCTTTAGCCACTCAACCCCTATCACGATAGTAATCCATACCTCAGACAACTACTGTAGACATTTCAGTTCATACACTATACACGCACACATTAACACATGCACAGATGACATGGCATGTGACTTACAACAAGGTCAATTGACACTGACGGGTTAAAAAATAAATATATAAATAAAAATAACTCACGTTTAAATTGATCGGTGAAGATATCAGTCACTACGAGTGTCAGACCAGCCACAAACCCTGTGTCCTTTCAGCTGTCACCTCCTTAGTTTGAAGACACACCCCCAGATCACCACAATTTCAGAGAACCCAGGAGAGACATTTAGGAGATTTGTGATTTGTCTGTATTGCTAGTGTATTTCAGTCATGTCAACATATCAAGCAGCATTTCCTTTGACAAACATTCAAATATTCACAAGAAACAGAGAACACTACTTAAAAAGAGATTATCACAGGATGTTGTGGAGCTTGCAGAGTTGCTTGGTAACTGAGAGCCAATCATTTTCTTTTTCACTGAGCCACAGGGGACTAGTTTCGAGTTAATTGCAGTGAATCCAATTTTTTAATTAAAATGAACATCATGACGATCTGACTGGATTGGGATTTGTTATTGCTATTTCTTTCTTTCTCCTCGTCCAATTTTCTCTCCCCTGCAGGACAGCTTGAAAGAGTCCTGTTGTTTTATTTTAATTGGGGCAGTGATGTAATTGGCCTACTCCATGCTGGTCTGTTCAATTTAGATCATAGTGTGCGTGTGTGTGTTTTGTGTGTGTGGGTTGTATGTGCACATGTGTACTTGTTTTGAGATGTAATGCGTTGAAAAATAAGAGATTGCGATAGACAAAGTAAAGTGCACTCCATATAATAATGACACAAATTGAAAACAGATAATTTAGAACATGGGTGTAAAACAAATCCATTGGAGAACAAGCTCTAGTTACAATGCGAGAACCAGAATCTAACTTAAATGAACTGAAATGCTCGCCTACAACAAGCTTGGCCAACCTGATCATTCGGCTAATTTTTCACATTAAATTAATTTAGGAGTTTTGCATTACAGCCATAAGTAGTTGTCCCTGAAGAGAGAGACCTTTCTCTGCTCTATCCATGAAAGGTCAGCATAACCAAACTAAACAGAAATGAATAAAGGAAATACATTTATGAATCAAAAGACCATAAACAGGAAAATAGGTTAAAAAACAAACAAACAAACAAAAGATACACAGAAGGAGCGACAGAAGATATGGAATTCATGTATATACATAAAACTAAAGACACAAAAGTAAATCTAACATTTTTGTAAATTTAATTGCGTTGTCTTACTAAAGTCATGCAGTGTCACTTCTGAAACACCCAGTAAACATGCCTAACCCAGAAATGATTTCTATGCAAATTTCCAGATGAAGAAATACAGAACAAAGGGATGAGGCAGGGTGTTACAGGGAGGGGAATAAAGTGTACCTGGAAAAAAACTTCAACCTGCAAATTAAATCTAAAATACACTTTGAAAAAAATCAATTCTTTGTGCATTGGCTTGGGGTGCACACCCTGCAGAGGTGGCACAGTGATGCAGTAAATACCCATGTATTTTCCGCCCCTCCAAACTACAGTGCTTTTAAATAGCACAGGTTAGGAGAAGAGAAGGCAGGGAGCTTTAATAACAGAGACATCTGCGTAATCATTTCAGAGCTACTTGTTTGCCCTTTCCTTATACAGTATAGAAACAAAATAGTGACACTGTGACATTTATTGGTCCACCTTCTCAGTGGCAATCCCCTGATTTGTGAATTCTGTGCAGGCAGAGATAGCATAGCTTTGAGCAAAGACTCCCACCCGTCTAATAATATCTCTGCAATTAGCATATGCTTTGATTATAAAGGTCACTAGCTCGGCCTAACAGAACATCATATGAAGTGTACCATGGGAGGCTTGTTTAACAGTCTATTCCCATCTCTTTTAATCTTCATTCAGCTGTTTAATACCATATTTCTCTATGTTGAGTCAGAGAGTGTACTGTAAGAGACTGCTAATCTGCAAAGTATCTTTGAATTTCATACTGTGGCCTATCTGGGAAAATGTTGAGCTGATAACCTTGTCCTTAAGAGGGAGATCGGCTTAATTCTCTGACTCATATTTTACCAAATTTAGTTTGCCTACTGTTGCAACTTCTATGCATACTTTTTTGTGAATTTGTGTAATGCTCCTTATGAAACAAAAAGAACAGAAAAAAAAACAAAGTGCATGTTTTTTTTATTTGTTTTTTTTAGCTGTGGTGATTGTTTTGGTCCATTTATTTATGCATTAGATAACCCCATATATGGGGTTATTTACGGAATTGTCTGTATTAGAATTAACAACAGTGTCCGTGAATGGTAGCGAATATACTGTGAATTTACGGAATTATCCGTGTGGGTTGAAGGAAATGACCGTAAAAGGTCCGTAGAAAAACAGAAAATGTACTGGCAGAAACTTACCAGGACATTTCCCATTTTTTTACGGATGTTTTTTTAACAGTGTAGTTAAAAAAAAAAAAAAAGTGGATCACGTTGCAATAAGTCATACTAGTAATTTATAATTGAATCTCAAGTAGTACTTCTCTTATTAAATAATGGTAAGATTTGGACTACATTTAAGTGTTACTGAAAACCATTTATGACTTATATGTGCATACTACACTAAAACATATCATGATGGGTTGAGTGGTAGCTTTACATTCGTGTTCCAAAAAATTCCATTCTGCATGCCCGAGGAAATGTTAAACTTGTTTTTCGTGTTCCTTTCTTTCTAAGCTGATTCAGCAAAGATCAAACACAGAAGAACGAGACAGTCTGAATAAAACTTGCTGGTTGCAGATCAGTACAGTAAAGTTGGCACATTCACAACACAATCTACCTATAGATGGTGCTCTGCTTGAGCTAGCAGGCTATTTTAAGTCTCCTCTAGCAAATACACTAACAAACAGAGAGGGAAGCCCCCGTGGGAGACCATTGTAAACAAGTGGGTATGATGCAGCGAGTGCAATCCTACTTTTTGTTTTAGAAAAAAATATGCTCCTTTCATCTGAGACAAACAAGTAGATAAACCAGCGCCTACGCTCACACACACCGCACGTTAATTACCACATTCATTTACAATGTTTAATCTGTGCGCAAACTGAAAATACAACAAACAAACAAAAGGCAAACCAAGATTTTCCTGTTGTTTTGTTTGTTTATACGGGGAAACATTTAGCAGCGAATTCTCATCTGCAGAAAATTGGTCTGCACAACATTGTCCTGGTTTTGCCTTCTTCCATCAGTTCCACAAGATATTTCTGGCTTAATGATCTGGGTTACATGCAATAAAGGAATGTATTAAATTATCTGGGTTATGGACATCTCTGTAAAATTAAGAGTGAAAGAAGGGGGGAAAAAAATTGCTTTGTGTTGTGTATTCAGATGTGAGACCAAGTACAACTGAAGCCCAGCGACTGATCAAACATTTAAATCTTTGTCTGGGTCAGCAGTCCTTAAGAGATTTTAAGGAAAATGTAACTGTTAATTATTCCACTCATTAAAAAAAAAAAAAAGGTCACAGTGCTCTGAGAGGATACGCTGAAATGTATCAGAGACATCCAAAATTACAGCCTCATTCTAATGGTGAAAATACTATTTTCATTTCAAACGATGTTAAGGTCCCACTAGTACGCACAAGCCCATCAAGCCTGGTCACCTGAGCTCCCTCCATTTATTATCAAAGCACACAGCACATTTGAACCTGAGGGAAATATGATGCCTGACAGCGCTTTTGTTGAGCCAGAAAAAACTAGCTGAAGTTTCACAATTACTGGTGACCAGGCAAAAACTATATAAATAAATAAATAAATAAAATCTCTCTTAGGTATCAAATCGCAACACTACACCCACTAGACACTATAGATCGCTCTGTGGTTGCGGTCAACAAGGTAGTTCAAGGTATGGGATGGTCTAACCATCACAATAAAAATATTCAGTCACTCATAATATTCTCAGTGCTATTTGTCAGATAATCGCTTCACATCAGTTAATTTAAGCAGTGCCATTCATTTAATTATATAATACTCTTCATGCAAAGGGGGATTTTTTTTTTCAAATGTGCCCAAAAATAAAATCCCACACTGTATGCTTGCATTTGCACAAAAAAGATCTTGTAAGTTTGTAAAACTGTACAATTTCAAACATATTAAGCTTTTCTTGTGTTCTTCTTTTTTAATAATTCAACATCAGATGCCAGCACATCTGTGTGCTAAATAATGCGTCAAGAGAAATCTCCAATTTCTCAAAGCTTTTTCTTTTTTTTCCCTTTAGCTATGACTTAAAATGGTGCTAGTGTTTAAAAAAGGGTGAAAGAAAGTCTCAGAAGAGCGCTGATAGTGTGATGCTACATTTGAGTTCTATGCTGTTGCAAAGCATGGTTAAAACTTATTTTTATTACTCGTGTGAAAGGGCCATGGACACACTGGTTTGTTGTTTCCATTCTCAAGCTTTGATCAAACTTTTGTTAGAGAAGATGAAAAGAGTCACAAAGAGCAGCTTTCACATCTGCAGGGAAGTCCCCTTTACCCAGTATAAAGAAACAGGAAAAAGGAAAAGAAAAGCAGAGGAGGACTCAGACATAAATGACACAACATTTCATTCAAGCTGTCATAAACTTGCAACATCCTATCTGTAAAAAAAAAAATTAATAGGGCAGTAGGACAGATATAGCCCAAAAAGCACCTCTTCAGTCTGAGAGATAATAAACAACAAAGCAGCTATATTTGGATATTAGAAGGGTTACTGGGTTAACGCTTCAGTGTTTTTAAAGGGTAATTTGTGAAGTCAAGAGACACCTCCGCATTCCCACAAGTCAGTAGAGACATTTTTTCTATTATTTTATTACCACTATAAACAGGAAAAAATGACAACACTATAATCTTGAGTGTGATATTTGTCATTTTATTTGTTCTGGTTCTCTTGCTCCCACCTACATCAAGGTTTGCAATCTGGAAAAAAAAAAGTTCAATAAAATGTGTCCATTCTAAAATGAAAGATTCAAATGCTACTTTAATAGCAAGTTGAAATATATTAAATATGTTTAATGGAAAAAAATATTGATTAATTCAATAAAATGTTACATCTGTTACAACTGTATGCAAGAACTCGATGGCAGACTCCTCATAGTGGAGGATGTCTTTTATAACCTTTTAATTAAACTAGAAGCATAAGGAAGTGTGCTCACACCCACATTCACCCAGGCAGACACTCAAACAGGGCTTCATTATCATAACTAACCCCCTCCTGTGTTAGTTTAGACGGCGAGAGAGGGATCTCTGACACGTCTGACAACTACACTCTGAATTTAACAGATATTAGAGATGACCTCTGGCTCATCTTCCTCAATACACAATCCACATTTCCTGATTTTAAAAGAAACATCTCTCTTTTGTTGTTATGAAAAATAAAAGGAAACATTCTCCTCCCCAATACGTGCAGTTCTCCCCTTTGTTCACCTTCTTGTTCACCCACTCTTGAATAGCAATTAAATTAATTCTCTTCTTTTCCAAGCTGTGTTCTGTGAGGACTTTTGTGTTACAGGGGATGGGGGAGGAGTGACACATCTAATCTAGCACAGCTTCGTATCTAGTGGAAGACTTATGAAATGAGAGGAAGGGGGATCTTTATCAGTGTGGAATTAGTGCTTCTCTGTGCTCTGTTCAGGAAGTGTATGGAGCAATTCTATTATAGAGAGAGGGAGCCTTCAAAGCGGCCAGCGCAGCCAGAGGACACCTTGGAAGGAAAGAGGACCATGTTGAGGAACAGGATAGAACCCTGCTGAACCAGCACTCTGCAGAGAGAGATCACAATCAGGCATTTGCAAAGGGCCTGCACAATTACCTCCTAAATAAAGGTCATTTTTACATCACTCCAACACTTGTATGGGAGAGAAAATTGTAGTTATTGTAAAAACAAATTGAAACAGGAATGTATTTTTGGATTTGCCTATTAATTTATGAGTAAAAACAGCACCGTGGGACACAGAGGACAGGCATGCATCCAGATAACTGGTGGCACTTAGTTAAGGAGTACTAGTCACACCACAGCATTTCTTTTAGAGATAATGCTTATCTCTGATAAATATTTACAGGAATATATAATATTTCCATCCATCCATATTCTTAACTGCTTATTGTAGGGTGCTGAAGCTGATTCCAGCTGGCCTGCCTGTGCAATATGTGTCACTGTAGAGGTACCCCCATTAAAGCAGTTTTGTCACCACTTTGCTGATCACTGGGATGTCCTCCACTGAGCCCAGCCAGTTTTACTCGTTTCACCTCTTCTAGTATAGTCACCTGCAAATTCCATCTATGTCCCTCTGTTTCATAAATGAGGCAAAGCAGCATGGATCCAGGTGATGAGGTTTGTTCAACAACATGATTGCACCCTTCTCCTTAATGTAGCACCTATCCAAAACTGCAATGATATTTATCCTCATCTCAGTCTTTGCAGGTGGGTCAAGCATTGATTTGATCAACTGAGATAGCAGAACCTATTTATAAGGGAGATGACATTTGGATATTTTTGAGTTGCCAATGGTATATTTAGTAAATCAAATTTATGAAGCTTATTAATATTCAACAAACTAATTAAACTTAAAGTCAGGGACAACATTATATTTACGTTAAATACTCACACTGGATCATCTGAAATCCAGTGGGTAGATACTGTGATTTTAAAAAAAATTGTCCTACAGATGCATGGCCACCATTTGCTGAAATGAAAATCAGTCACACTTGTGATCCACTCAGTGGAGTTGCATAGAGCGGACTTTATAAAGATGGAACAGATATATGGGGCACAGAACAGATTTATTTGCAGACATGCATAAAACAACAATGCTAATTTATCGCAACTGGAAATTGATGATAACAATAAGAAAGGTTTTCCAGTTTGCAATAATACAATGTCTTACTTTTTTCCTTACTTTCTCCTTTGCCCAGATGAAACCCAATAGGCGAGAAATAAGCATTTAATCTGACAGAGCACTGACATATTACAATGTTTCTGAAGTGTATATGTCTCAGATAATGTTTGAATTCATGCACCGGTGCTGCATATTTTACATGATATATTTCATGTCATGTCATCACAGTCATACATTACATTCTTTTAATCTCCAGAACATCATCTTTTTAGTTGGGCTTTGGTGTATTCTCATTTCAAGACAGAGAATTATATATATATATATATATATATATATATATATATATATATATATATATAGAGAGAGAGAGAGAGAGAGAGATTG
>VVHJ01013268.1:19472-41414 GCA_015107715.1 Tylochromis polylepis | reverse complement strand
TATATTTCATGTCATGTCATCACAGTCATACATTACATTCTTTTAATCTCCAGAACATCATCTTTTTAGTTGGGCTTTGGTGTATTCTCATTTCAAGACAGAGAATTATATATATATATATATATAGAGAGAGAGAGAGAGAGAGAGAGATAATGTTTCTTTGACAGGGCCATCATTGGCCTAACACATATGCACCATTAGTAGTGCATTATTCTGACAGTTTCACAGCCACCAAACTCTGTATTACTGAACACGTTACCAGGTTCACACCAGGGACTGAGGGGCAACTGAAGAGGGCCTTCAGGGACTCTAAAGTTACTGAGGACTCACATTGTGGTTTAAATGATCTGGCCCTGCGGAAATGTAGAAATTTACTCATGGCAGTAATTGTACCTCACAGCTGGAATTAGAGCAGATACAGAAGAAAGTGTAATGGGGGGACAGCATTTTCTGGTATCTCAGGATTATGTAGAAGCAGATGACTAAAGTAAGATATCTATGTTCATGAGCTGTACATAAAAAGTATAATTCTTATACACTAAAAGTAAAGATGCCCGATTTATCTCTGCACCCTAAAAAAGCATGATTCACCTCCCCAACAACAAAGACTGCTATCAATATTAATTACAGTCATGTGAAAAAGAAGGTTTTCACAGGACTCTTTCACACGGCTCCAGTGAAGAACTAAGTATACCTTTATCACTTCCACAGAAATTAAGAGGGTAACTAGCAACCAGGTGCTGTTAATGAAATGCATGATCATCAGCAAGTGTGACCACCTCTACAAAATCAGAAGTTCCATCCATGCATTCTCTTTTGCTCATCCTTATCGGGGGGGGTCTGGAGCCTATCCCAGCTATCGTAGTGTGAGAGGCGGGGTACACCCTGGACTGGTTGAAAAACAGAAGTTTTGGCAGTTTATTGGTCTAGAACATTCAGGTGTGCATTAAAAACATGCCAGTCTTTCCAGGAGTGAACATCCCAGCAAATTCACCCCAAGACCAGACTGTGCAATGTTCAGAAAAACTGTAAAGACCTTACAACTATAGAAACTGCTACATCTCTGAATCTACAGACGCCAGATGTTAAATGTTGAACTTCAAGACAGTATAATTAGAAAAAGACTGAACAAGTATGGCTTATATGGAAGGGTTGCCAAGAGAAAGACTTTTCTCTCTAAATACAACATGGCAGCATGGCTTAGGTTTTCAAAGTTGCATCTGAACAAACCACAAAACCTTTGGAATAACGTCCTATGGATATACAAGACAAAAGTGGAGATGTTTGACTATATTGCATAGTGTGACTTTTGGAGAAAACCAAATACAGCATATCAGCACAAACACCTTATATCAATTGTCAACCATAGTAGTGGAAGGGTGATGATTTGGGTTTATTTGGCAGCCAGAGGAACTGGAACACCTTGCAGTACTTGAGTTAACCATTAACTCCTCCCAGGGTTAGTATGTCCATCTGTCACAATTCACCTGTGACACACATCGTTCAAGTCAATATTCTTATCATCCCTCTCTAGAGGATCTAAATGTCATGGAAGATGACAATTGTGGGCAGGGCTCACATGTGTGTCTAATAATAGATATGTACTTTACTATAAAATGTACTTGCAGTTTCTAAAACTACTGGCAGCCGCCAGTGCTCCCACTCAGCCTCCTAGTACTTACATCTATGATATATATTTAAAAATCCTACAGCACCTCATTCTCAAGTTATTGCATTCCCAAGATCTTCAGAAAACTTTCCGTCTGACCTTGAGGCCAAGGTCACTGAGATTCAAACTCAACAGATTTGTAGTAGATACAGCTATGGTTTCAATATGAAATCTCGTTCCCAAGATATTGCATTCACAAACTTCCCATGGATACCCAACCCACCCACTCAGCGCAGTGACAACAATACTCCATCAGCCTTTTATGGCTAAGGGGTAAAAACTTAAAAAAAAAAAAAAATGTTAACACATGTCTGACATACTCATTTAATCTAGCAATTTCTGCATACCACAATGCATACCGTGCAGCCCCAACATAAAAGCAGAGCTACATAGTTGCATCTCTCTCTACTTTATCACTGTATCATTGCATAGTAAGCAATTATCTATAATTCAATACAAGTGACTGTAAGTAAATGCAGTTCATAAAAAGATTCAGCTGTTTGAAGGTAGCGGGACATGTGAAAAGTGCTGTGTCAGAATCCAGTTCCTTGTGTACCAAATTCCATTCTTACTTTTAATAAATCATGTTCAATGAAATTATGTTGCTATAAAATGGAATCAATATAGCTCAGCATTAGTAGATCAGCATTAACAGATAAGAAAGCCAGAAAGCATAGGTACTGAGAAGTGGTCTGTGGTCACCACCTGCAGAACCACTGCTTTATTGGGGATGTCTTGCTGATTGCCTATAATTTCCACCTGTTGTCTATTCCATTTGCACAACAGCATGTGAAATTGATTGTCAATCAGTATTGCTTCCTAAGTGGACAGTTTGATTTCACAGAAGTGTGATTGACTTGGAGTTACATTGTGTTGTTTAAGTGTTCCCTTTATTTTTTTGAGCAGTGTACATTTCGTTCTGGACAACCATACAGTAGTTGATCATCTTATCTTCAGAAGCTCTAAAAACTGAGGTATTTTGTTTCTATCTATGCCAACTAAAAGCCAAGAGTGGTCATAAATAGGGGGCATTTATGCATGATGTAGAGAGGACTACAACCCTCATGCCTTATTCATTCTAGGGCAGCTATAAGAATCTAACACGATGACCAGCTGTGTTGAGATTCCCTTTTATATCCTAATCAACCGCCCTAGTGGTTGCTCCTAACCAGTGATGGGAATAACGGCGTCAAAAGTAATGCCGTTACTAACGCCGTTACTTTATTCAGTAACTAGTAATCTAACTAATTACTATATTTACTGTTACAATGCCGTTACAGTTACTAACAAGAAAATGCGATGTGGACGCGTCACTATTTTTCAACACACAGATGGCTGAAGCTGTCTTCAGCTTACCAGGAGCTAGGGGGGTGAAACAATCACATGAGTGCTGCTGATTGGCTGGGGAAGAATAAAGTAGTCCTGTTAAACCAATCACATGACCAATTTAAGATGACAGAGCAACAAGATGCTATGTCAGCCCAAGACAACCCTGAGTGTCCATTTTTGTGTTAAAAGTGGGGACTTCAAACTATATACCAGTTTTTAAATTGTGTTGATAGGCCATGTAAAACCAGAGTTATGATAAAAAATGCGATGCAATGTTTTTTTCCCAAATACTATCATCACATTTACTGTCTAAAGACAGCACTAGCAAGCACTCTCTGCTTGTGACCAAAAAAAAGAAGAAAAAACCCCCAAAAAACACTCCTTTCCTATTGGTGGCAAAATGTACCAGATCGACCAATCAAAAAATGATATGGCAACATGTGGCATTTGGTTGTTTAGGAAGCGGGGGAAGTTTTAGGAGTGACGGCAGCGAGAGAGAGAGAGCGAAAGAAAAAGTGACAGCGAGATTTGAGACGTGAGATGTGCATTTTTAGGTAAATAGCTGCATATAACTTTGTTGTTTGCAAAACTTGTGCATAGGTTTTTAAAAATTACAATTTATGTTTGCATTTCAAGTTATGAAAAGGAATTGTTAAACATGTTTGTGGTTGTTACAGTAAAAAATATAACTTTTTAGATTTCAGATCAATTGTGTTAATACAGTATGTCAAAATGAAAAAAATAGTAAATTCAGACATGTGAGGTTGTGCTAAAAAGAATGATACCAAACAAAGCAAGATAAACTGTTTTTTAAAGTGAAATGTAGAGGAAAATCAAAAGTAGTCAAAAACAGCCAATTATACCCTGGGCCCCAGAGGTTGAAACATTTTTTTAAGTAATGCAATAGTTACTTTTCCTAGTAATTAGTTACATTTATAATATTGTAACTCAGTTACTTTTTGAAGAACTCGTAACTATAACTAATTACTTTTTCACAGTAACTTACCCAACACTGCTCCTTACCTGAGCCATGTTAACACAGCACAACACAAAATCAACAGTTTTCAAACACAAACTGTGTCCATGTGAAAGACACTACTTCAGGGATTCATTAAAAGACATTCAATACAGTGTGCAAAGAAAGCTGGCATTTCCCTTCTAATGTAAATGTAACAGAAATGCACTCACCAGTCACTTTGTTAGGTACTCATTAATGCAAGTATTTCAAATATACTTCAGTGCATTTCAAAATGTAGACAAGATCCTCTGCGGAAGTTCAAACTGAGCATCAGAATGAGGAGGAAAGGTGATTTAAGTGGCTTCGAACATGGCATGGATGCTTGTGCCAGACAGTTAGTCTGAGCATTCTAGAAACTGCTGCTCACTTGGGATTTTTCCACACATCCATCTCTAGGGTTTACAGAGAATGGTCTAAAAAGAAAATCTCTAGTGAGCTGCAGTTCTCTGGGTGAAAATGCTCTGTTGATGACAGAGGTCAGGGGGAAATGGCCAAACTGCTTTGAGCTGATAAGAAGGCAACAGTAACTCAAATAAACACTTATTCCAGCAAAGGTATGCAGAAGAGCATCTCTTAACATCACACTGAACCTTGAAGCAAATAGGCTACAGCAGCAGAAGACCACACTGTCACCAACAACGCTCAAGAGTATTGTTGGTGACCATGTTTATCTCTTTATGCCCACAGTAGCACATCTTCTGGCTGCTAACAGAATAATGCAATAATGAACCATTTGATAAAGCTCAAATCATCTTAAACTAGTTTCTTGAACTTGGCAATGAGTTCACTATACTCAAATGGCCACCAGATCTCAAATGAACAGAGCACCATTTGGATGTGGGGGAACCAGAGATTTGCATAATGTATGTGGAGCTGACAAATCTGCAGCAACTGTGATGCTGTTAATGTTAATATGCACCAAAATCTTAACAATTTAGTAGCTTCTTTCTGAAATCACACACATACCTAAAATTAAAGCTAAAAAAGTCTACACTTCAGTTTCTCCTTGATTGTTTGATTTAAAATCTACTGTGGTGTCATTGCTGAAATACTTTTGGATCTAAATGTATAAAACCCACAGATCAGCTTATATTTATGACTTATCTAGTCGTTTTCTGCTGCACAACCATCTTCATATGAATAAAATTATGATATCAGAAAATGTACTTACTAAACAAGGACGTAACAAAAATGCTAGTTGCAAGCATTTGGATAGCAGACATCATCACAAAATACCAATTCATTACATCCATTAAAAAAAGAAGAAGAAGAAATTAAAGACTGTCATTTAACATGTATAAATTTCCAAGCTGTGGCCAAACAGACCATTTTAAAGCACTCATATATCATATCCACGATTTTATAACAGTCTTACTGTAAGAAAGAACTTTGATACTGCTTCTAGTTGATTTGTGATGAATTGTCATTATTATGGTCTGATAAGATTTCAAAGAATCCATTCAACATATAAGAGAGAAACATCAGATGATGTTTCAGCCATTATTCCTTTAGAGTTGGAATTGAGACATAGACTGTGTAGTGATCATGACTACTGAAAACCAGTAATTATAATAGTAGTACCTCTTTATGTATACTTGAAATAAGTCAAAGTTCCCCTCTTCTTAGTGCATGTTATTTTTTTTTTTATTTTTTTTTTTTTGGGGGGGGGATTGTGGGAGCAGCTTAGTGTATGGCTCACTCCTATTCAAAAGGATAACGGCAACTCGTTGTAATAGCGGCAATAAAAGTCTGGCTGTGCCTTTAGAAAGATGAGAGACGTACACAGAGCGAGACAACAAGTGTGTGCAGACAGATGATTGACTGTTGATACTGGATGAGGGAGTGTGTTTATTGATGGTGGGACGGAGAACTTTTCTTTGCAGAAACCACATGACCCTCCTACACATAATGCATCCATGGAGGAGCACAGCACAAGTTTGCATTCAATGCAATATAAAAGGCAGACATTAAAAGATCTCTACACAAAGGCACATGTATAGATATGCATGCATACGTATGTGTACACCCAAACTGACAAACACAATTTCCATATTTACTGTTGGGTGAGAAAAGGAAACAGGGGGAGGGCAAAAAAAAACTCATAAATAAATGACAATGCACAGCTTGCCCTGGAAATAGAAGCATAATTTTGTGTTTGTATTATATTCAGGCGGGCAAAATTTAATCTCCCTTTTAATACCCTCTATTGTATAAACAGGAGAGAGGTTGCTGAAATATAAATATTAGGAATGTAACCTTATGAAAATCGATTTGGCATTGAAAAATATTATCTTTTCCTGGTTGTTTATTAATGCAACTCCAGGCATGTAGCCACTATCAATGCGAAAATCCCTGTTCTATTTTCATGTTGTATAGGAGAGAGAAAGAAAGAAAAGGCTGGAGCCAAATGTAATATAAAGTTACTTCACATAAATCCAGTGAAAACAACTACAGCATTGTTTTTGAAGAGATTGTGATCGAAGTGCACATATGACATAAATAAGCCCTTATCTTAACCAAGAGAAATATGGTCAACTTTGCAGAGAGAGGAAAAAAAAAGTATCCTACATACTGAAATGCTTTATTAAAATAACAGGTATCATTGTACTTCCTTATGAGTTGAAGAAATTATATTGCAAACCAAAAAATGAGATTGTTATTAAATCTGATATTATCTGAACCAAAAGGACAGCAAGCCACTAATGTGAACTCAAAGTTAGTAACACTTACAGCAGCAGCAGCTTTTTTTTTTTTCCTTTGGCTACATATCAAGAGCTCTACAGAGGGTTGTTAAAAATTGGATCTGATCTGCTGTTATATCATACTGTAAATGGTTGAGCCACAGAAACCAAACAATTCTGCCAGCAGACTAATCACTTGGGCTGGTAAACCAATCCTCCATGGACATGCACCGCAAGTATGAAAGTGTGTCTGCAGCCCCGATTATTTATTCATTTTGTTTGATTCAGGATGATGTTCCTCCCTTGAATTACAGTTTTCCTATCTGGCAGGAGTGCTGGCACTATGCCCTCTGTTTAAGATATCAAAGATTTGTGGCATCTCGTTGCCTTGTGTTGGCTCGCCAGGGGAGTTTCACTAAACATGAAATGGATAAAGCCACAGTGATGTACTGTAGGGGAAAAAAGGGAGCAAAAAAAGAGAGCAAGGAAGACAAGAGGGGAGGAGGGATAGAAAAATGAAAAGATGTAATGGTGTTCTTCTGTTTCAGGGAGAGAAGAGCTGTTGCTGCCTCCGGAAGCTGCTGCCTTTCCTAGGATGGAAGAGCAAGTTGGTCTCAGGAGAGCAAGTCTGTGGGAACGATGAGTTTAAAATATCACTGGAGAGGATTGGTTGAGCCTGTGTGTTTCTGTAGTCTGTGTATATTAGATACTGCAGATTAATTAATTTTCCAGCTTTGGTTTCCTCTATTCATTATGAAGTGCAACACAAACAGAGCAGATAAATTTAAGAAAGTACATTCCATTAATTATGGACAGCCTTTTTGGACTTTATTCTCCACTTAATTCTAGTTCAGCTAAGGAGGTGTAAACACACAGGAGGGATGTTCTAGGAAGTAGATACACAGTTACATACAGAGATAATTTTTGTGGCAGGCGTATTTTCAGATGTGGAAGCAATTCACTAAATCTTATGAAGTTCCCACGGGTAAGTCAAGAGCAATCATTCCTTAGATGGTACAGCCAAATGATGTCTTCAGCCATGTGTAAAGACCCTTTTAATATCGGGATATAAGCAGCTCTTAAAGACATGGAGACGATGTCAACACAAATGCAATTTCCACTGCATAGGCATGAAGCAGCCAGACTGTCTGTCCGACCTGCTTTTAAGACAACTTATTCCAGAAAAAGTGCTCGATATAGGATAGGCATCATGCTGAAAGTCAATATATTTTACATAACAAAACTAGGGCTGTAGCTAGGAGTTATTTTTATCCTCTGTAAATTTACAAATCAATTTTATTTAATGTTCATCATAACTTAACAAATCTGACAATGATTTGTTGAAATCAGTATCAGACTTAATGGAATCAAAAGAATATTTGGCATTTTTTCACCATTTGGTTATATTAAAATAGTAAAATTCTGTGTTGATACCTTTAAATTAACAATTTGTGAGATGATACTCCTTACCACCACACCACCATGACCCCATCATTATGGTCAAAATGGTTATCCCAGTGATTTTGAGATCCTGATTACACAGGTCTGCAACCAAAAAACTGCATAGGATTTTTTGATTGTTTCTTATAGATTTTTACTCACTGAAACTGGGAAAAATATTTTTAAAATTCCATCTCATCAGGTTTTCTTGCAAAATTCATGTTTTTAGTTTAATTAAGCGTACAATTACCCTTTTCAAACTGAAATCTGGTTTCCTATATTTGAGTCAAAAAACCATATTCAGTAATGATTTCTTACATTAATTTAATATTTCTAACAGCGTGACTCAAGAGAAATACAAATAGAAAATGCGAGGAATTGAGGGTGTCAGTGGGGGTGGGGTGGTAATGGTGGGTTTGACGATGTGAGGAGCTCAGATGATCATGTCCCAACAGGTTTATTTTGTTCATAGCGAAAGTTAAGGAATCTCAGAAAAATTATGCATAGTTAATTGTAATAAAATATTGATGTTTTTCATCACTGTTGTGCCTTTTTTTTTATTTAAACTCCTCATGTTTTGCAAAAAAAACCTGTACGTGATGGAGGGAAATGGAGATCATTTTTGGATTCAGCACCCTAAAAAACATAACATTTACCTGCCACAATTAATCCCTGATTTTAGTGACAAAAGATTTATTGCACTTTCATGTAAATATAACCCTGTTTTCACATCCAAACATCAAAGTAAGACTGGTCCCCCACATTCACCTAAATTCAGTGTATTTCTTTCAGAAGGAAAATTTTAAAAAATGTAGTAAAACTTAGTAGAAAATTAAATCAACTTGGCACTGCTTTCACATTCACACTGTGCAATATTCCTGTTATTTAAAACAGAAGGGGATAAAATATCTTTTAATATATCTTTTATCCAATATGTTTACGTTTATATTTTCCTGAACCCTTGATTATTCACCATGTTTAGTGATACAGATCTAAGGCCAAATGGTATGCCATTCCATTGGTGATTTCATGGCATGTTTGTGAACTGAACAGATACGCAGACAAGCTATGCACACTCACTTTTATGGATGTCTTAGTTGATGTTTCACATTAGTTGACCGTTGTATGTTTTTTCTTGCCCTTTGTGAATTCATCATACCACAGTTAGTGGTGTGTTTTCAAGCTGTTGAATACGTGTTGCTTTTCCAGTACTGACACAACTCTACAACACTCCTTGTACATGATGTGTTCTTGACCTGTTCTTGATTAACATGAAAGCTACTTTCGTCTGCTCCCTTACCACCACAGTCAGTAGCTCAATAGCTTTAGCAGAGTTTTTCGTCAGATGACCGACCTGGTACACCCCTGAAAGGATTTGTTTCTCCAGCATTAGTCGAACCAACAACCTTTGATTTGCCAGGCAGTTGTGTAAACCACTACATTTTAGAGCTACTGAACTTGGTTAACATTACTTGCTCTAAATCTAAAGTATTTTCAAAACAATGGATGGTGACCAGCTTCAAAGGACAAGCCGTTTGCTGTGTCAGAGATTTTTTTTTGCCATACACCAGTCAATTATAACATTATCAACAGTTGCCTAATATTGTGTCAGTTCCCTTTTTGCGCCAAAACAGCCCTGACCCATAGAGGCATAGCCTCTAGTAGACCACCGAAGGTGTTCTGGGGTTTCTGATACCAAGGAGCAACAGATCCTTTAAGTCCTCTTATGAGAAGGGGCCTCCATGGATCAAACGTGTTTATCCAGCACATCCCACAGATGTTCAATTGGACTGAGATCTGGGGGACACCTCAAACTCCAGGCTATGCTCCTCAAATCATTCCTGAACCATTTTTATTTTGTGGCAGGGTGCATTATCCTACTTAAACAGGAATACAGTAAACAATAACAGTAAACGTGAAAGTAAACAAGTACGTGATGTACACACATCCAGCCATCCGTGTGACGTAAACGAAAACATGATTCATCAGGGCTGGCCACCTTCTTCAGTTGCATTGTGGTTCAGCTCTGTTGCTTGAATGCCCATTGTTGGTGCTTTTGACAGTGGAGAGGCATCAGCATGGGCACAATAATTGGTCTGCAGTTTTGCAGTACCATGTACAACAAAGTCCGATGCACTGTGCATTCTGACGTCTTTCTCTCAGAACCAGCATTAACTTTTTTAGCAATTTGAGCTATAGTGGCTCGGCTGTTGGAGCACACCACACAAGCCAGCCATCGCTCCCCATGTGTTTCAATGACCCTTGGTCACCCATGACCACTGGTTCACCACTGTTCCTTCCTTTCCTGACTTGTATATAGATAGATACTGGCCACTGCAGACCAGGAAGAAACCACAAGCACTTGAGTTAGAGATGCTCTAACCTAGTTGTCTAGCCATTACAGTTTGGCCCTGGTCAAACTCCCTCAAATCCTTACGCATGCCTATTTTTCCTATTTCTAACGCATCAACTTTGAGGACAAACTATTCACTTGGTCTCTTATATATCCCACCTACTAACAGCTACCATGATGAAGAGATAATTAAGATTATTCATCTTAGCTGTCAGTGGTCATAATGTTATGCCTGATGTTGTAACATAGTTTTACTCATCCAGACTAGTCTAGGAATCTGAGATTCTGATTTGCTTTGTGTTCTCTTGGCTCTCTTTTCAATATTACTCAGTCATGTTCATTTAATTGTGGGAAAACAAAGATTAAAACTCAATTAATTCGGCATTAATTTTTGTCTGTATTGGTGACCATTGCAAATTTTGGCACAGACTGATGTTTGACCAATATGTTAGTGAATTTCTAGAAATTGTTCATCTACAACAAAATAAACATTTTTTTATGATGGTCAGC
Source organism: Tylochromis polylepis (assembly GCA_015107715.1). NCBI lineage: Eukaryota > Metazoa > Chordata > Actinopteri > Cichliformes > Cichlidae > Tylochromis > Tylochromis polylepis. Next base: position 30,414 of record VVHJ01013268.1, on the reverse strand, counting down.
TCAGTGATTGGTCATTTCAGTCAAAAAGTTTTTTTTCCCTCTTTTAATCAAAACATTCAGTAGGTTTCTCCAGAATGTACTGAAGTTTCTTTTAAATTCTCACTTCTTGGTATAGATTTTTAAGCATTTGGATGAGCTAGGCGATCATTAATCCTATATGATGCCCTACATGACAGAGATATAATAAAAACATAAATGCTTGAAAACATAACCCATCAGCAACCCCCCCCCCCAAAAAAAACAACAACAACAAAAAAACAAAACAGTATGCAGAATGCACTGATTACAGCAACAAGACCTGTCTTCCTCCTAAACTGAAGCAATATAAATTTACCTCTGCATAATGGGTGGGATAACAGCAGGAGGCACCAGGGCTAATACCACACTAGGTTTCTGATTTCCTGTCTAAATCAGCATAAAGCATCTTGCCTTCAGATGGATTACCTGTCGGTGCATTAAGTACAACTTAGACCACATCTGAAGCCACAAGAGACACCAGCTTGCTCTTCCTGAAACGCTTTAACCATGGCCTCTTCAAAACCACAGAGCTATTACATCTGACTGTTAAAAGCATTGAGAGAGACGTCCAAAGTCAAAGCTTAGTGGGAGCATGTACCAAGGTGACTAAACATATCCTTCTCTGTCCAAGTCAAAATTATTCCTGATGGAACTACAGGTACCACCCTCATCTTTGCATCTTAGGCACCAATAGCCCCAACAGCTCCTTCTCAATCAGCTTGTTTTCCTTAAAGACCGCAATACATACAAAAAGCAAGATAACATGGCGGAAGGAAAGACTCTAAAACTATAAAACAGCCAAAGCACCAAATATACAGGAGATGCATTTGATCAATGGCCTCAAATGAGGGGCAATGGATTTTACATCGTAACCACTCGGCATCTGTTTGCTAACCCCCCCGCCCCGCCAGTCTTTTTTATGTCGAGGAGTGGTGATCAATTTGGAGAGATGTGTTCCTCTCCATACACACATGTGGATACACAGAACACCATATCACTCTAGAATCAGAAGGTAAAGTTGGCTGGAGAGATGTGGGCCAACAGAAAATCACACTGGTTACATGAACAATGGCTCAATTAGAGAGGTCTGTTCATGTTATGAGATTGCTTTTCAGGGTTTGTGCTCTCCCAGGTTAGCTCACCATTTCATTATGTAGTCACATGTAGCAGCAGCAGCACTATGCAATGACTTCCTTCGTAAATCATGTTCATGTGAGCAGGAAGAAAAGTGCCTTGCTGATATGCAAGCGGCTTTCGGATTGCTTTATGCTTGTATTGATAAAGACTTCATCAGTAAGTCAGAAATCTCTTCCCATTGATAACAATACTGGTTTGTGATTTCTCTGTGTGCGTGCATGTGAAGAAAACTTTGGCTTAAACGGCCATACAATGAACAATAACAAAGGTTTCCTGACGATAAATTATAAATACACACCTCAACAAAACATCTAAATACTAACACCTGATAATAACAAAATAACTGATAGTAATCTTCTATCAGTGTTCTTTAATCTAAAAGCTCTCTGAGGATATACACTCAGCCACTTTCTTAGGTATACATGAGCAACTGGTCATTAACACCGTTTATTAATTAGCCAATCACAATGCAGCAACTTCACAGACTTAGGCAGAAATGATCAAGATGATCCATTGAAGTTCAAACTTCACTGATTCAAGTGACTTTTAATGCATCTTGGTTGTTGCTGCCAGACCGACTGGTCTGAGCATTTCAGAAACTGCTGATTTACTGGGATTTTTCCCACTAGAATCTACAGAGAATGGTCTCTCAACAGAAAACTAGAAAATGCTCCTTGGTCTCGATTTCTCAGATGGTAGGATCAGAATTTGGCATGAATGGCATAAAAGCATGGATCCATCCTGACTTATATCAATGGATCAGGCTGGTGATGGTCCCATGGGAAGTATTTTCTTGGCACACTTTGATCGCTGTAGTACTAACTGAGCATAGTTTAAACACCACAGGCTACCTGGGTACTGTTTCTGACCATGTTAAATCCTTTATGGCCACAGTGTACTTATCTTCTGATAATACTGAATTCATAAAGCACTTAGGATGTGGTGGAAGAGCCTCATCATGGATGTGCCACCAACAAATCTGCATCAACTGCACAATGCTACTGGTCAATCTGAACTAAAATCTCTGAGAAATCTTTCCAGCACCTTATGGAATTTATGACATGGAGAATAAAGGCAGTTTTGGATGTAAAATGGAGTCCAGTCTGACACTACCAAGGTATACCTAACAAAGTGGCAGATGAGTGCAAATAAAACAGTACAACTTGGATATAGTGCAATTGTCCAAAATCTTATCATCTCATTTTGCCATTTTAACAAAATTTAAAAAAAAAAAAAAACTTAACAGATTCTGTGTTACATCAAGTTTGACAAGATCAGGCTTTCTCACTGCAAAAATAACACTTCAGGAGACTCAGATGTAAGCTATTTACTGTGTTTACTTTGTAAAAGTGAAAACCAGGTCAACTGCATCTCTTCAGGGGTTATCACCCTAATTTTGAGGCTGGGGGCATTTTTATACTTCAATCATTCTTTTCATCCCTTGATTCAAATAAGGTACTTTTTTAATATTTTGCCTGCGGCTCAGCTTTCTGACCCTCATGTGGCTACAGACACAAGCAAACATAATATAGAGAAAGACTTCAAGCCTACCAAGACATACAGGTGGCAGATATAAGAGAATCCATTGATTATGTTTCTTTTCTATCGGGACCATCACAAATAGAAAAAGAGTGAGTTTATGTAAAAATCTCCATATTGAAGACTACACTACAGTTGTGCAACATAAATAAGAGCTTTGAGATTGTGTATCAATGTTAATTTTACATATTTTTATGTCAATGACATTTATGAACACTAGCAATTCCTCAGTGTTTCTTTTACTTCTCTTCATTGAATTTATCTATTATTTTTATTTATAGTCTATTTTATCTCGATCATCTGCTCTATGTTTGCATATCAAGTCTCTATTAGGACTGTGCCATATCATATCAGCCATGATAATGTCATGTGTCATATCATGATATAATCGATATAGTTACATCTGTGCCGAGTAAGTCCCGAGGTCAAAATGGGAGATGCCCCCCTAGGGTTGTCAAGAATGACTGAGCTAAGATCCTGTGGGACTTCCAGATACAGACAGACAAACTGGTGATGGCTAACCAACCTCAGAGGAAGACGGCTGTAGTGATAGATGTATACCGAATGACAGCAAAATCAGGAAGAAGAAATATGAGAAACTGGAGAAGTACCAAGGGTTGAGAGAAGAACTCGAGAAGATGTGGAGGGTGAAGGCACAGTGGTCTCAGTGGTAATCGGAGCACTCGGTTCAGCGACCCCCAAGCTAGGTGAGTGGCTCCAGCAGATCCCAGAAACAACATCCGAGAAGAGCGGGAGAGAGAAGAGTTCATCTCAGTCCAGAAGAGCACAGTCCTAGGAACAGCAGAGATACTGCGCAGGACCCTCAAGCTCCCAGGCCTCTGGCAGAGGACCCGAACTTGAAGGATAGACTGCCCACAGGCCTTTTATTTCATATATAAAAACTTCAAGTTACCCCTAGTCTCCTATGTATGAATTATTTTATTTCTCAGTGCAGCTTTTCCTTCTCTTCATCTCCCATACTCATCTCATGTCAAAACCTCTCTATCATTGTTGTAATCAATACAGTGGAGTTCCCACCATGGCCACAATGATGCTTGTATGAACATCACCTCAGCAGAGTGATTGAGAAAGAATCAAATAAAATATTACAAAACAGGCTGAGGAAAAGAAAGCAAAAGAACAAGAAGAGTTTATTCCTCAACTGAAACTCAAACTGAGGCTGTAGATGTTATTTCCTTTGGCTACTTGCTTCTAAAAATACTTTCTGCAGATCAGTAACAGATTACCACCTGTAGTTTCACTGCATCAAGCCTCCTGAATTACTTGTGAATTTTCTTTTGAAATTTTAGAGCATTTCAAACCTCCAGCTTGGCTCTGTGACCACATGGTGTGATTCTCAGGTATTGAGTATTGGGTATTGCGATAGAACTTACTATCTTTTAGAAAAATAAGTTGTAATAGTTATCACAGTTTGAAAAAGAATACTTAAATACAGTCAATGTATACACAAGCATAAGCAAAAATGAAACAACCAACGATATTTATAGTGTACAGTTAGAAACCAGTAAAATGTTGTTTAGCAAATTTTTGAATACACACTGGTTAAAATCTGTGAAGTGCAAACCAAATTTCTAATTTCCCATCAAAAATTCCTATATGTGTTATAGTCCTTCAGTCCTCCTGATACTCCCGCCAGTTTTTCTCTCCATCTTGGCGCTCTCCTCTCTCTCTGTTTGTGTGCGTGTGTGGTAACCGCACCTTACCTTTCAGAGGCAGGATCCCACTGGTCCCCGCCCTCCAGCCTGGCACACCTGCAGTAATCAACTCACCTGCTCCTCATCTGGCGATCGGTCGCCTCCCTTCAAATACTGAGGACATTCCTTCAGTCGGTGCTTGAGCGTTAAACCAGTCGCGGAGTCTAGCCCTGTTTTCCCTCGAGGAGGATTTGTGCGTGAGTTGGAGAGAGAAGTCTGTTTCGCTATCAAGTCTAAAGACAGAGTGGAACCTTTTGCATGATTGGCTTGTATACTGTACACAGAGACTGTGGATGTTTTCCCTTGTTTGAAAGACACTGTAAATAGTTTTTTCACATCACTGTGAGAAACCGAACTGCATTCTGAGTATGCGGCTGAGTCCTGCCTGGTCTCGGAGTATGATAATATGATTTTCATTTTATTAAAAATCAAGTGAGTGATTCACATTGAACCACGAAAGTCCACAGTCAAATCTTGGCCATTTATCTAACTGCTATTGTAAGGGAAGGATCCAGACAGAGAACTGAAATATTATTTCTTCTAGGGACAGCCTGAAGCATTCACTGTCTGCATAATGTGTCTCAATTCTGACATGTGGGAAACCGCCTAAAAGATGGCAGTTGTATGAATAATGAAGCAAAATGAAATGGTAATTCAACTGTGAGTGTCAGGAAAAGTTATAATTGAGTAAATTGCTTATTTTTCAAGCACATGACCCAAAGCAAAAGAAAAAAAAGAAAAAAAGGTGACTGCTTCTTGTTCGTGAGTGTAGCTGGAGTTTGAGTAGTCATATGGCCTGGATATTATAGTATGAACTTTCAGTCCTATTTCCAAAAAACATGACTTTCTTTTTGATGTCACTTTAAATTTTTTTTATACTTTAACACCACTTCACTATACAACCCTTCTACCTTTCACTGTAGATCTTCATTATTTTAGCCTGAGTCTAATATCATGTCCATACTTGATATTCTAATTGGTCAGTCTGTGTAAACAATATACTGTGATTCAATGCAAACACACTGACATTGTAAATGACATTTTGTGTGTAAGACTTTGCAGCATATTTCGAAAAAGTTATCTCTGTTATTGCTAATGCAAAAAGACATTTTAATCATGAAAGTAAAAGTAGTCACAATCGATTTTTCCACATTTTTTTAAGGTCCTTAAAAATTGTTCTCATTTTCCCAATGCAGTCCTGCAGTAACTTGCAGCAAAACCTCCCCATTAACTTCTGCAAATGGCCAATGCTGAGGAAGGGATTAACTAAGCACACATCTAGGGCATTGGAAAAATGGACATGTCCACAGATTTATTGGCATTTATTATGGTTGTTCTTGTTTTAAGTGTAAAACCCCCCTCTAAAATGCATCATTGAATAGGCTGTTGCTCTGTCTCACACAAACCATTAGTGAGAGAATTTATGCATTTAATACATTAGAATAGAAAATGAGTCCAAAAAGAAACTGCCATGAGGCAACACATTATCTTTCCTGTCGGCAGTTTTCTGGTTCAACATTTGGCAGGCTCGTCAGTAAATGAAAGAATTATTTCAATTATTGTACAGCATTAAATTATAGTTTGTGGAAAAAGTGGTGGCAGGTCTGCAGCAGAGCTATAACATTTCCCCTGCCTCTGGCTTCTCTGTCAGTTTTAATGAAGAAACCTCTCCATACTACACAAAGTGAGCAAGACAGAGAGAGGAGAGTCTTTGTTCACCGATTCTCAAATTTGTTGCAATGGAGACTTTCTATTAAAAAAACAACAACAAAAAAAAAAAACCCCCACTACCATTCAAGGTCAACTAGAACTGCAGGGGGTTCAACTGTGCCAGAATCTGGAGACTAAAATCAGAACAAAAAGGGAAAATACTCTCCAAACAGCTAAGAATTAATTGAACCGGTTTCCTACTGTTGAACTTACTTACAGCATGTCATCCCATTAATAGCCAAAATATCTAACTGTGCAGTGGTTTGCCACAGGGTTTGAAGCTCAAACCTGACTTGTGGTTGCAGATATTCCCTCAACAAACATTAGGGAATGTCATGTCGAGAAATATATTGCTATTATACATGCTAAGAAAAATACCTCAGGGCAGGTATATCCTCCGTATGCTTGCATTAGCTCCCTGCTAGCTGCCCTGTCCTTCTGTGCATAATGCCCTCTATAAATAGAGAATAAAAGAGAAAGCTTTTCTAAGCCATTGGTTCACATCCTCCATTGTAACACCATCCCATCCATACAGATATCAAATGCATGATCCCTGCAGCATTTAACCAAATTAAATACCACCTTCATTAGCAAGCCAACGCCTATTGGAGGCATACAAAATACACCCCTTAGCCCCAAGGACACAACACTAAATGGCTGGCAGAGCTTAAAATAAATCCACGCACTGCAAAGACTTGCCTTCATTTGTATGTTCCTAATGTGCCAGCTTTGCTCACCGTACACAGCCTGCTGCTTCGAACACATGGTGAGTAATTGCCAACACTCGACCTCCATACTGCACTTAATCAACATGGTAACACCATGGGGATAAATTCCTGAACAATACAGCTAGAATAATTCATTTATTGGTCAACAGACCCAATGTGGAAAGTGGTGTGTAATGTCAAGGTGTCACATGATTCACTGTCAAGGTTACTGCTCGTTATCTGAGAGAAATACAACTGTAGACAAGAAAGAGGAAAAATAAGATGCCAAAATCTCTGGCAAATAATCTTATTTTATATCCCATATAATGCAGAAAGTAAAATATTATAGCATTCTTATTTTCCCCTCTTTCTTTCATTATTAATCTAACATTGTGCATCTATTACAGTACAATTAGATATACAGTATAAAGTTTTTATACTATTACACTATATTTAATTTATTTAAAGTCCCTGGTTAACATAATCTTTTTAACCTCTAAAATACTTTTCTTATTTATTTGTCTTAAAATCCATTCAGGGTTGTCTCCAGCCACAAAAGAATGGACTGCTGCTATCCATGAGCTGAATATATGTTTCCAGGTTCAGGCACCCTGTTCATCATTGTACAGTTGGTCCATTTGTCTCCATTCTCACCTTTGACCTGCAGGCAAATGGTGATAAAAGCACCCTTCATTGCATTCGACAATGAAAGCAATAGGCAGTTCTTGAGTCAAGCAGCACAGTAAACAAACATAAATAAAAGAGAGCAGGAATCAATGACAGAGGGAACATTGTAAAGCAGCCCACATACCTTAGAAGCTGATACACTTACACTTACGTATTAACACCAGTATAATAAAGAAACATACGCAACTTTTGTAGAAACATTTGAAAAATGTCATATTTATTTGTAATACTATAAAGTGTTATCAGTCGCAGCTATCATTTTGAAAAATGCCATTTTTAAATACTTGTAATTTGTGATGATGAGGTTGTTCTCATTAGTTGTTTTCTTTAGCAGTAGCACAAACCAAACATATCATAAAGATATGTTCTCAATTAGACTTTTTGTATAAAATCCATCATTATGAGAGAATTTCTCTTTTTAAATGTTGCACTAGTGACTCTTTTCCTTAAAGTGATGCAGCGTTACACCAGCAGGCCACGTGGCAGCCTGTTTCATGTAGTGACAGTTGTTGAAAGTGAAAGTAACTGATTGTTTGTTAGCAGGTGGACACACACAGTGATGAACCAGCTGGACAAAAAAGCCATAACATAACATAAAAAATGAGTATGTGTCAGCATCTCTTATCTCTGCATTGGTGCATCGTTCTTACTTTTGAGACATTTGCTTTGCACTAGATGTCTTTACAACTTTTGACAAGGAAAATAAAAACGGCCGAGCTTGGCATTCCTCTTCTATCATCTTCCCTTTCCTTTGCTCCAATCATCCACCCCATAACGGATTAGCTGAGAGGAAGACCCATTTCCTCCCTGAAGCTGCTAAAATATTAATCAAAACACAGAGGAGTGTGCAGAAGCTCCCAAGATGCATGTCTTCTAATGGTAATACATGGGGAAGTCAGAGAGGGAGGAGTGCTGCCTGTAATAGTCACACAGAGGGGGAGGAGAGGAGGAGGGCCAGAGGTGACAGGGGCTTTCACAAGGGACAAAGAGAATGAGAGAGGGGGACCGATAGGCAGGAAGAGAGGTGGAGTGAAGGCAGGAGGTGTGTGTGAAGAATTGACAAAGAGAATGCACTGATATAGAACATGTCAGAGAGATGGAGAAGATCAAAGAAGTATCATTGCCTTTCACTACCCATTTAATGCTCTTACAGGGATTGGAAATAGCCTCATGTGAAACTTCTTAGTATGAATAATAGATAACAAACCATACAAATAGCCAATTGAGCTTAAAATTGTTCTTGCTTATCGCCAAGGCCAAATATTTGCCTGGGTTTGTGTTTCTGTGTGTGTAAAGAGGGACAGAAAAGCTGCGACAATCACTTTTCGACCATCTAAAATATGACTTAACATTTCATTCCAGGTGGTCTACGTGAGCAGTAAAAGGCATTTCTCTCAGAGGCCAAATCTAAGCCCGTCTCTGGCTCTGAGCCGCTGCCAGGGGGGAAAAGACATGATTGGACTATCCATGTTGGTGACACGGTAATCATGTAACTAAGCTTTGTTACTGGTAAGGGGAGACTAAAAGGGTTATATCAGCTCATTTTCCACGCTTGTCTGCTACTCTTTCTTTTACTAGATGACTCAAATACACTGACATGACAGTTGTCATCCTTTAATTTGGGAAATGTGCTAGATTGCTAAAAACTGAATTTAAGACACACATATTTCAGACAGCCTCCTGTTGCCACTAAAAAATACTGCCAAGTGTTTAAAGCTGCCGAGTATTTCAAATACCATGACTGTAAAGAACAACAAGCGGATTTTATGGGGAATGCAAAACTGTATATCCTCTCGGGTCATCTTCAAGTAACCTGCAGACAGCTGCAACTGTGTTTGACTACCTGGTAATTAGGGAGCCATGGAGCCCCCCATGGGGTTGCATACTCGCAATAAGCTGCCATACCCCTTCTTCTTACTTCAACATAGACCCAAGAGAGACGACTGTTTTGTGAAAGGTGACACAACTCAGTGACCGCTGTCTACCTGACCATGTCGATAATGAGATGCAAGTGAAGCTTCGTTGTATTCAAATGAGGCAGAGCGTGACAATATTGCTGAAGAGAAACCAGCGCAGACACACAAATATGAGCAAGACAAAGCAAGGCGAAATGAGAAAAAGAAAGCGATAATGGACACTTGGTTGCTCACATATGTTCTTTGTGTTTCCTAACGATGCATGGGTAGGGGTTAAAGTGGTCTGTCCCAGTCCTGGGCCTTTTGTCTATTGTGTTGCTTTGCTTAATGTAAACCGATAAAGCTGGCTAACCTTGTGGTCTAATCAATGCTTATTTAGAATACCATTGATTAACAGTTCTGATTATTGATTATGTCAACCCACTCAAGATATGCCAATGGCTCTGATAAGAGGTTACCCTGGAGCAAAGAGGCCTGTCCACCAGGCTACTGGACATACACATATATATATACATACACAGGGCTCTTCTCCTTTTCACACTCATAGTGTATACTGTATACTCTTATTAACACCCAAAGACTGAAGACGGCACTACTGTGTTGACACAGGATGGCTGCTTATCTGAGCCTTAAACATTGAAATTACCACACCATCTGTTCCTTCAGTGTACCATGTGGCCATGTGAACATGTAGCATATAGGTACACCAGCATTTCCTAAACCTAATTTGAATGTTGTCTTGTCAGCAAACATATAGAAAAAAATGCCACTCACTTTGTTCCTGTGCATAAAAAAGACAATCAAATATGTTTAAAATCAGTATTAAACACATTGATATTTCCACTCTTCTCACAGTATTCATGGATTAAAGCACACTTACCATGAATGAACAAAATCTGTCCAGACATATAAAGAGACATTAAAAAGACACCTTGCAAAGTACACTCAAAACTACCTTTGTGGTATAACTAGGACCATGTGGCGGGGCGTGGTCTGCGGTGCCGCTGCAGAGGAGATGGACACACCTGCATGGCATCTGCAATCACGCCTCGCCGGCATAAGAAGCTGTGCTGACTGTCATTATGTTGTTGTTGTTGCTGATGTGTGTGGCAGCTACGGAGCTGCAGCCGATTGTGTGGAACAGCAACCGTAAGAATAAAGATGATGCTGGAAAGCACAACACTGTGGATGAGTCTGCCGTGTGATTGTTACAGACCACTTAAACACCCAAAGGTAGAAACAAAACTTTCACAGCTACTAACATGCACTATACAAAAAAGTACAAAAAATATGAGTAGGATCATTTACCTCATTAATTTTGCCTATGGCAGAAAAAAAACCTCACTTTAGTGATTACTGAGGCATTTCTGACATGAATGTGATAGGGCTGCAGGAACATCACAAAGTATTTCATTCTTTGTCCAGCAGTAGTTTTGGGGATAGCCTATGAGTCACACTTAAAAACTAAACAAAAATGTAAAGCAAAGTTAAAAAAAAAAAAAAAAAAAAAAAA
>VVHJ01013268.1:5646-15966 GCA_015107715.1 Tylochromis polylepis | reverse complement strand
TCACAATCAGAAATCAGTGCCTGGCTGCAGAGAGAAAAGAGAATTCATTAAACTCAGCCACCCACGCTGGGCCACAGAATAAACGGGGGGTAGCGAGGGAAGCAAGGCGGGGAGGACGATGATGAGAGACAGAAAGAGAGAGAGAGCAAAGATGGTGAGAAAAAGAGGGAGGAAGATGAGGAAAAAGAAGAGAGAGAGAGAGAGAGAGAGGATGGAGTCCTCTTAGCGGGGGCCCATCAAATGAAGTGGATAGGAGGTCAGTTGAACAGAAAAGCTCTTTAGGAGCAAAGGGATGAGAGAGAGACGGGAGAGTAAAGAAATAACAGAACACTGTTGGAGAGAGGACAGCACGACTATGTGTGAAGGCGGTGTTAGATGGGCTCTGGAGTCTAGAGTTAGTTTGAGATCATAACACACACAGAAGCAATTAAAAGTTGTCCTCACAAACTCATCAAACTGTCTCGCCTCCAGCTAGTCTCACTAGGTTGTCCCTGCTCGCCAGCCGATCGGCCCTCCTCGCACCTTTGATTTTGCCAAATCTGACTGACAGCCAATCAGATAATGCGTTCCCAGTCAGCGCGGACGTGACCAGAGGCCGACACCGGTCGCTAACCTCTGCCGCTCGGTCCTTATCCTGGGCCTAATCCGCACTGCGCTAATCTGGTTAACTAGAGCGGTTTCTGAAATTAACAAAAGCCTAATCTAATTCCCACTTAGCACCAATTAAGAGATTACTGACCGCACATCCTATTATCATAATCATCGAGCTTTGGCAAACAGTCAGACTGTGGCAAAACGGAGTCAGTAAAATGACAGCAGCAGTCAAGAATGAGACGTCGGTGTGGAGTTAGAGATTGTGTGTGTGACAACAGCGCTCACTCAGATAAGAAGCAGAGATACAGCAGAGGAAGAAATGCGAGGTTCCTCTGTCTGCCTTTTGGACACACACAAACACACACTTACACACACGCTCTTCACCTTAAGCCTTTTACTGTCCAGAATGTCAGCAGCTATCTCCAGCACCGCTGCCTGTCACATACAGGGAGAGTGTGTGAAGCCAGTGTGTGTGTGTGTGTGTGTGTGTGTGTGTGGGAGAGACAGCCTGAGAAGATGAGGGATGGAAACATGCAGGAGGGAGGGGCGTCCTTGAAAGAGGACAGAGGTGTTCAGCTGGATCTAATGTGAGGAAACAACTGGAGCACATACATACTCGCTCACTTCCACACACACACACACACACACACCACTGTTGCATCAATCACATTCCTTTCCAGGAAAAAAAAGAAAAGAAAAAAAAACATTTGTTGGGATAAATTCACAGGAATCTGCAATCCGTCCGGCTAAATCCGTTTGTCCCATTCAAAACCTCCACAGACCAGCCTTTTATATCACCAGTATAGGAATGGGAGCAAGAGCGGGGCCGAGCCCCAGCCAGGCTCTCTGCAATGGGCCTCAGCACCATTATCATCAGCAGCGGGCCTCTCAGATGCGCCAGCACAAGATCAAAGGAAAGCCTCTCAATCTTCTCCCCTCACTGAGGCAGCACAGAGCTGCTCTATAACTGGCATCTTGGTCCTGCGATAATCCTCCCATTGATCTACTTCACAGAGTTCAGTCTGCACTGAGGCTTCTGGGTTGAGGGTTAAAAAATGCAGAGGAATGTCTGTCAGAGTTTGCAGCACAGGGTGCCAGATCTTATTAAACCATGAGGTGGCCGGGCTGTGCTTTTACAGTAACTTGTTTTTTTGTTGTTTTTTAACGTGCCTTGCTACATTAGGTCATTTTAATGTTTCGTGAGGGCTTCTAGCACTTGCATAGATTCTACTCACATCATCATTTCGGCTTTTGTAAAAGATACAAAAGTGGGTTATGTATTTAGCACAAGCAATTAAAAAGCATATCCGCTGCAACATGTAGGCATGGGGTAGAGGGGCAAATTAATTCACCTTATTTTCTAGTTCCTTCCTTTCCTTTGAAGTCCGTGAGGGGGAGTTTGGACTGGAAGGCAAAGGGAGCGAGTGGAGGGTGAAGACGATTACAGGGAACAATAGACCAAAGAGCCATTACCTCAGCACTGCCACTGGGCCTCCAGCCACTCAACATCTCCATCTACTGGTGGCTTGATGCAGTGCCAGCATGTCCTGCATGGTTGTGCTGACTGGCACTGCTGAGTTGACAACATGGAAGTCAGTTGATGTAATGTCTGCTGCGACTCACTAAACACTAAACAAGAAAAGAGTGGCTGCAGTTTGAAACTCATCAAAAGTTTAGCCCGTGTATACAAAACTGGAGGGATGAGCAGAGTAGTTACTGATGAATGCAGAGGTCAGTGTCAGACCTGTGCAAGTGGAGGTGATATTTTTCCAAGTTGTGACAGATGTTCAAAATAAATGTTTAGAATAAATGCCTTTGGATTTTTTTTTCCATGCTAAGCTATGTTAACTATCATTTTCACACGACTGTTGAACTAGAGCTTTAACCATAAAATGCTACATTTAATTTGAATGGTTTGGGCGCATGCCTCTTCCAAGACATGGAGATGTTTGTGGATTTTTGTTGCTTTATAACCTATGAGTGTGATAAAAGACTAAAGACATCCCTCACACTGGCCGATTAAATATGAATCTGCAGCTGGGCAGTTAGCTTAGCTTGACAAAAGCAAAACAAAGAGATGTCTACGGGTGGGGATCAAGAACTGGTTCCCAGCAGTCCAGTTCGTTGAAATTTTTAGTCTGCCTGCCTTTCGATCCTGTTTATCGGTTCTTGCATTCGCACTACAATCAGCTGATTTCAGTTTCCGTGTCAGAAGAGAAGAATAGCGACACAGTCTAGAGCATGGATATGGACATTTATCGTTATTGCATAAAAGGACGAGATAAATAATAAAGTGGAAAACTGCATCCAGGACAGAAAGAACCGCATTGTGCTGCCAACACAACTTCGGTTCTTTGCAAGCATCTGCCAAGACAGCATGTTAACGCTAAGCTAGTCGAGAACCCAGAGTGAAAGCTGAGTGAATGCTGACCCCAGCATCAACGGGACCGTAAAATCAACAGGTAACAAGCAGATAAGCAGTCAGGCTGCAGCCTCCCTTTCTACCTGTCCACGTTTCTAAAGCAGAATCACTGTGGCGATCGCTTTTTTGTGCTGGTTTTCATCTTTGCTTTGTGTGGTCAGCTTATTAGAGATGTGTGTCCTCATTAGGGATTTGTGTTTGTGTGTGGGGTTGTAGCCTCAGGTTTATATTCTTAAATGGTGATTATGAGACAATGTGTTTCAGCTATTTAACAGAGTAACATGAAAGTGATATAATGAGTAGCATAACAAATGATGTATCCAGTGTATAACAGCTGCATGGGCGGAAGTAGGAACGTAGTGACGATTTGGTGGACTGGTACCTGGGTCGGGCTCGTCTTAATGAGCCTGATGCATGGTGTCTCCCATGTCCCAGATGATGGCTCCCACCTTGCAGGTGGCAGGAAGGATACTTGCAGGCTCTGGTTGATCAGTGTTGGTGGCAAACTGGTGGGACAAGGCATCAGGCTAGATATTCCTGGAACCTGGACGATATGAGACTGAGAAGTTAAAGCGACCAAAGAAGAGAGACCAATGGGCTTGGTGGACGTTAAGTCTTTTAGCGGTTCTTAGATAGGTTAAATTTTTGTGGTCTGTCCAAATGGTGAAAGGTTGCTCAACTCCTTTTAGCAGGTGCCGTCATTCTTCTAACTGCTAACACCTCCCGGTCACCCACATCATAATTCCTCACCGCAAGAGTGAGGCGACGCAGGCAAAAGGCACGGGGTTGCAGCTTACCTTGGGGCCCTGGATGTTGAAAGAGTATGGCCCCAACTTCAGAATCTGAAACATCTACCTCTACCATGGGTGGCTACGAGGTGTGAGGGTGGCCTAAAACGGGTGCAGAGGGGAACAATTGTTTTAGCTTACGAACAGCTGCTTCGGCTTCAAGGACCAGACAAAAAGAACCTTGGTGGAGATAAGGTGAGTTAGAGGTGTGGCTACCTGGCTGTGATTCCGGAAGAAATGCCAGTAGAGACTGATGAAACCGAGGAACCGTGTTCGCATGATGAGGGAGTGGGCCATTCGTTCACAGCTGGTATCTTAGTCGGGTCGGTCTTCACCTGTCCTCCTGCCAAAATATAACTGAGAAAGGTGACAGATGAGGAGTAAAACTCATATTTCTCGGCTTTGACATATAGTCGTTCTCAAGGAGTCGGTGCAGGACGGAGCGGACATGAACTCAGTGCTCCTCCAGAGTCTTGGAGAAAATCAGGATATCGTCTAGATACACGAACACAAAGATATTCAGAAAATTCCTTAAAACTTCATTTACTAAGACCTGGAAAGTTGCTAGAGCATTGTTGAGGCCGAATGGCATAACCAGATATTCAAAATGTCCCAGGGGTGTGTTGAAAAGTGTTTTCCATTCATCCTCCTGCCAGATGCAGACCAGATGGTAGGTGTTGCGTAAGTCAAGTTTTGTGAAGATTGTACCCATTCACGGCGGCACTAAGGCAGAGTTGATCAAGCTAGTGGGTACTTGTTTTTAACTGTGATTTAATTTAGACCTCTAAAGTTATTACAGGGACAGAGAGTCTTGTCTTTTTTGGCAACAAAGAAAACACCAGCACCTACCAGGGAGGAGGACGGGTGGATGATGCCAGCTGCCAAGGACTCGCGGTCCGTGTATTTCTCCATGGCCTCACTCTCGGACCGTGACAGGTTGTAGAGTCTGCTACAGGACAGCCAGGCTCCGGGAAGGAGGTGAATAGCGCAATCATAGGGCCTGTGAGGTGGAAGAGACGGCGCCTTGTCCTTACTGAAAACCTCCTGGAGGTCATGGTATTCTACAGGAACTGAAGAGAGATCTGGTGGTGGAGAGACGGTGGGTGATGATTGTTGAGTTCCTGAGCAGTATAGCAAGGCAAAACAAACTCTAGCTTCTAATATTGTGACCTGTTCAGTCAATGTGAGGATTGTGTTTCTTTAACCATGGGTAGCCGAGGATTAAGGGCATATCTGGGGAGGCGAAGGTGAAGAACGAGACTCTACCAGTGATTACCCAGTGACCACGCAAACAGGTTTGGTTTGGTGAGTGATTAAGGTGAAAATCTATGTATTGAGTGCAGTGGCTGGTACGGGTGGTTCAAGTGGGAATGAACGGCAGATTTAATAGTTTACACAGCTTGGTGTCGATTAAGTTCTGCTTGGCACTGGAATCAATGACAGCATGAAGCGGATAAGTGATCTGATTCAAACTAATAGACACTGGCAATAGTAACCAGGGCTTGGAATTGGTCAGAGATCCGCCCACCTGTATCCCAGAACCTCCCAGAAACTGGACAGGTGGCAAGAAAATGATCCGATGCTCCGCAGTAAAAGTGAAGCGAAAGCGTCTGTCTCTCTCTCTCTCTCTCTCTCCTCCGGTGAAAGTCGTGAACAGCCTATTTGCATAGGCTCAGGGACGAGGGAGAGGTAACATGGGTCACCACTTCCCGTCAGCAGATGAAGAGATTGGAAAGGAGCAGAACAAGACTTTATGGCACTTGTAGTTCTTTTCAGCCTCTCTCTTTCTCAGACAATTGGCAATCCTGAGAGAGAGCGAGAGAAAGATCAAGTCCTTGAAAGATGAAGGCTTGTCATGAGAGTCCTCATTTGATCAGTAAGGACTTGCAAAACACTCCCTGGAGGACACTAGTGAGCGCTGTAATAGGAAACCCCTGCACCGACCCAGTTCCCCCGTAAAGGGTTCAGGCGCCAGGGAAACAGCATCACGGAACACCAGCATGAGTTGAGGAGCGGCGGCAGCAGCAAAAGATGGAGCGGCTCCCTTGGGAGCTGAAAACGGGGTTGGCGTGGTTAAAACGGGTGGCTGACTGGGAACGGAATCGGACCTTAGTTCCAAAACCTCGTTTATCTCCTTAGCCTCGCTGATCGTCGTCAATGCATCCATTGACAGGTGAGTAGGGCAGGTGAGGAACCAGGGCTCCGCCCAGAAGGCAAGCAGGTAAACACAGAAAGGAAGTGGTCCTGACACCATCACTATCAGGGTGTTTTGAAGTGGATATGATGAATGAGGGGTGGATCTGCTTCCTTCGTTCTAACTCCAATGAACATCATCAGTGATTTGATTTTAAACTAGTGATAAAAACCATCAGGAAGGTAATGAAATCACACTGGGTCGTTTTCAACGTAAGTCTTGTTGTGACCAAAGGCAGAGTAAAAAAGATACGTAGCTTCTGGGTCCAAAACTGAAGAAAATACAGACATGCCTTAAACCTGCATTCTGTCTGAAGGCCAACAGATGGTGATAGCGCTGGTTGCAAAAAGACTTCCAGTTGTATAGATGTCTGTGGGAAAACAACTTTCTGTCTTGACCTATGTAAACACTTTCCTGATGAGTTAATGGGCTCAGTCATTTGATATGGGTCACGCCGAATAAAAAAAAGTCAGCTGAGACTGAAGACGTCACTTGGATGTGTGATGAAATGTTTCGCCCAGTGAAACTGCTGCGTCCAGATGAAACGACGTCATGGCAGCTACTTTCATCTTTTATACTGTCTGTGATTGCGACCAATGGAGTCGCACCCTGCCGGGTGGTAAAAAAGAAAGCAGGTTTAAAGCGCTTCCCCAGTGGCTTTACTTTTCAATCTTACCTGCACCTGCCTTTTACATGCAGTATACAATATCAAACATGCATTTTAGCACCCTTAACTGTGCAAGAGGGAGGAGATTTTAAGTGTTTTTTTTTCAGCCTTGATTAAATAGAGATGGTCTGCAAAGCTAAGATAGCTGCCCCACTGGCTGTGGCTATCAACAGATATGAGTGGTATCATTCTTATCTAACTCTTGTTAAGTGATTTTGCAGAGATGTCTAACTATTTCTGTTACCGCTTGATTATAGTTATTAAATTGAAACAGCTAGAGTCAAAGTGAGGCAAGCGTGAAGACTACACACAGATTTTGCGTGAGAAATAAAGACAGAGTTGTTGTCAGGCTGTTGAGCTGCATTATGACTGTGGGTTTGGTCAGCATGCATTAATGTGAATTTTTAACTGGGAATGCGAACATGTTGACAAGACTTATCACATGTGGTTTTCTCTTTATAAACACTCACAGGTCAGCTCACACACACACACCTACTCAGATGCCTCCGTCTTAACCGTGCAATTTTCCAAAGCTCTGCAAAATGCATTGATAAGGGAGTGCACGCATGCACACACACATATACACACACACACACACACAGATACACCGCAGTGTGAAATTGGGTCAGCAGTGGAGAGTGGGCTTTAATGCTGAGCACATACGCTCTCTAAAACTGATCTGCATATTCATGTGGGTGGCTATCAAAATGACACACACACATACACACAGTTACAGGCGCACACATAAATAAGTACATGCATGTACACACTGGCCTAAACTTATCCATCCCACACACGTGCCCACGTGCACACATACATGCAAATGCACTCACACACACATACACACACGCAGACAACAAAGCATAAAGAAAAACCCTAAATCTCATGGATATTGTAACTGTCAGGCAGCTACAGAGGGCATTTATGCTCTACTCATTCTAATTCTATGGCTAAAAATGAGTTTCTTCCTCTCCCAGCTGTACCATGTCAATCATTTTTCTTCTTTTTCGTTTCACTTCTCTTCCTTACTTCTCCCCCACTGGCAAAAGCAGTGGCCATCTTTCAGAGAAAAGCAAAGTCCGGCTGCTGCCGGCCGCCCGGCAGAACAGCTCTCATTACTTGAGAATTTGTGAGTGAGTTATAACATTGTCAAAAGTCTTAGAAGTGCTCACGCTTCACCCAAAAGATATTCACGCGCCAAAAACAGAAATAAATTACCATTGCCTCATATGATTCTGCTGCTGAGCCTGGAAGCCAGTGGGAGAAAGAGAGGCAGAGGTGTGAAAGAGGGAGGGATCGGGGAGAAGAAAAGGAGAAAGAGGGAGCTGGAGGTGGGGGGAGAGAATGAGAGGTCTCTCCCTAAGGATATACTTGTCAAAACCCCCTACTTTGCGTTTCTGACTTTTTCGGCAATGAACAACAGTTTTCTCTGACAAAGCATTTTCCTGCTTATTTGCAGACGGAGGGAGGAGACGGGGCTCAAGTTGGAACGTGAGAAACTGAAAGGATGTAACAAAGGATTCAGAGCCGGTAAATAGATAGCTCTGAAGGCCGCTAGGGGCCGGGGGAGAGAAGGGGGACGGGGCGCGGGGTAGAGGGAAGGGGTAGCGGTGGTGGAGGTGCTGGTGGTGATGGAGGTGTGTGCTCGTGGTGGTGTCTTTTGAAGAGAGAGATGGTCGGGGGAAAGAGAGAGGAGGAGACGGAGAGAATGAGACAGAGAGTGTGTGTGTGTCTCCTGTGTATGTGTTTGGGGACCCACACAGTGAGGCCTGAGCATGTGATTTATTTCAGAATACTAATGTCTCTTTGATCTCTACCGCTTTAAAAAAAAACACCCTGCTGGGATTGTAGGCACACACACACACACACACACACACTCTGACACGTGCACACAAATGCATATATGTATTTATATACACACTCTACCTACGAGCGCACACGTAGCCACATTAATATCGCTGTGTCCCCGCGTCTGTCCCGGCTCACTTATGCACACACACGCCCACGCACACACACCCACGCACACACACCCACGCACACACACATACTCCAGGGTGTCTGATCTACGTTAACTATAATCAAATCCAAAGAGATCCAATTACAAAGATAGAGGGATATTTGTTTTTCTCTGTACATCCTAAAAGACTAATTAAATTTTCATGTAAAGATGAAATTATTTGATATAACACAAATGTCTTTTCATTTTCATAATTGTAACGTGATATCTTTTAATTGGGATTCCTGTGACTGTTTCTGCCTCTTTCAGCTTCATTTCTAGGCCCGTTAACCTGTGCAGCGCTCGCTCGCAGAATCATGATTTACTCTTCTTACCTTGCTCTTTTTTTCCTCTACACTTCCATCATTATTCAAAGTCAGGGTCATGGGGGCTAGAGCGTATCCCAGCATGCACTAGGCAGGCAGGCAGTCAATCACCTGCTGTAAGTAGCAAAGGACAGGAGCAAACAAATCCTCTAACAACAAAAAAGAAAAAAGAATTTTCTCAGTTGTTTGTCTTTTATTTCTTTCCTGAGCCTGAAAAGGACATAGCACAAAGTCATTAGAGTGTACAGTCATGCATGCTTGTATTGCTGTGAGGCTTTAATTGGGCTAACAGCTAACGTCACTAGCACGCTAACATATTCATAACAAACTTGCTAGCTTGCTGATATTTAGTAGGTATTTTTGTGTGGTAATATGCCCTCTGACAATATTAAACTACAAGTAATTACCTCTGCCGAGGAGGTTTTTTAATAGCGTTTACATGCGTGCTTGTTATTCTGTCTGTGTAGCTCAAAAGTTTTAAATGAATTCTGCTAATGCCATGTAGCGCTAAACTATATTTCTTGCTGCCATTCTTTGTAGTTGACAACTTACAGGCATGTAAGGATACGTGGGGATTCTAAAGATCACATTCCTTTGGACTCCCGACCTCTTCTTCAAGGTCGAATAAGGCCAAACTTTCATAAAATGTCATTCACTTGAAGTGAATTTCACTAAATGATGAAATTAATGCTACACGCATACTATATATATACTCAGTATTATGGTAAATATATTGAAATGGGTTTAAACAGGGCAATTACCAAAAGCCTGCACGTTGCACTTGTTTAACTGCACTACACACTTCTTAAAGTATATTTAAAGGACAAAGAAAACAAAATGAATATATACAAATTTAAATACTATTCCCTGAAAAGTAAATACCTCCCAGAGAGTGAACTGCCTTGGTGGAGGTTTGCGCTCTCCGACTGATCCTTGGTTTGACTTGCAAAGTCATTTGAACTACGTTTTCTAATTTCAGGCTTTAGTCTTCTAGTTTTAGTTGAGCAAACTACAAAATTTCCTGAAGGACGCTCTGCTGCAGTTCAACTTCATTCCTGGTTAAAAGAAGAGACTTCTTCCAGAAGCTGATGGTGAGAGGATAGTTGTCTTTGATTTTTTTTTTTTTAAGTCTGGACTAGGGTGACCTGGCTCTAGTTTTCAAAAATCAACCCTGAAAAACAGGTACTTTTTCTGAAGTCTGCCTTGTATCTAATGGTTGTGAAGAAAGCCAGTCATCATGGGTCTCCTGCAGGTTAAGATTTCACTGTGTTTTGCTCCCCACAATTTTCCACACAGTGGAAGATTGCAAGCTACCAGAAAGTCACAATACACA
>VVHJ01013265.1:12026-33638 GCA_015107715.1 Tylochromis polylepis | reverse complement strand
CCTTTAAAAAAAACCCCCCCCCCCCCCCCAAAAAAAAAAAGGATGCCAAAAGCATACTTCCGGTTCGCAGTTTTCACATTAAAAGGACGACAAGGTGATAACAGACAAATGAGTAGCTACATCAACAGTAACGCTTACTTTTAAGAAAGAAAAACATTTAGGCAGGTGTGTGGATATAGGTAGATCTCTCTGTCATTCATATAAGGAAAATTTAAATTCAATTTGTGACATAAACTACTGCCATATTGTTTAACTGGTCTACTATATTAGATGGGAAAATGGTTTCTCCTGACTCTTTTTGTTTTCATAGGCTTCAGTCCTGAGTGCATCTGTAATAATCTACACATTATAATCTGGTAATAAATTGGACAGAACGATTTATTTCTTTTTCAGGCATCATTGATGAGTACTTGCTAAAATAATGACAGTGCAATTTAAAAATAATGCTGTTCTATTGTCAGGACAAGTGGTTTTTGCTCTTCCTGATGCTGGAAACAACAACCAGTTGATTGGACCTGTTGCTCACAGAGATGTTGCACAGTGCCCTCTGGTGGAAAAACGATGAAAAATCAACACTCATGACATGGTTGAAGAGTGTTTCTGCAGTCACTACTCTACGTCTGAGATGTTCGTTTATCAGCATATCTACAAGTATATCAGCAAATGGCTAATATTGGTTGGGCTCCAACTAATTTTATAATGTTCTCAGATCTTGGAGGGAATAAAGGTAATGTGAAATGATTCACACTTATGAACAATAAGATCACAATTGAGCACAATTTTCTGTCGTTGTTACCAAAATAGACTCGGTTGACTAGTTTTACACTCTAACACACGCATTGTGTAAATCACCACATGCAGATTAGTCTAACTGTGAAAATGTGTCATTTCCACATTTCATAAATGGCACTGATATGCAGCGGAGTCTGTTTAATACCATCAGTGCTGCGTGCTGTCCAGTGAGCATTTTTGTGTGTTTAACTTAGGTTTAGGTCAACGTTGGACCCTGGGAAAAGAGTATGTACAGATAAGCGTGTTGTGAAGGTGGCAGTCTGCCCTTGGAGGAGGAAAATTAGAAAGGAGATGAGTGGTTATCTTCCATAGGCAGGAAGTCGAGTGACTCCCAGCATTATATAGCACTATAGTAAACTATTACACATGTAAACGGGTGTGTTATTTCCACAGTGCATGTTTTTTGATATTGATGGTTTGTTCTGTCATGCACTGTACATTTCAGGTTGTTTTTGTTTGTTTTTTTACTTTTGTGTACCGTTGTGTGGTCACTGCAGGATAAATATGTGTGAAAGCTCTTTTTCTTTTTCTCTGTCTTTCTTTTCTCATGAAATCAGACTCTGAAGAAAAAAGAATTGCAGGCATCCTCAGGAAAATGCTCCGGTACAGTCAGCATTCACTGTCAGTGAAAACATGAAAGACAACATGGCTTCTAAACTTTTACTGTCACTGACACAAGAACCGACTTTGGAAGCATGAGTTAAAAGTAACTGCAGTTTTCCTTTTTGCCGTGTGTATAAGTTGTGTTTTTCCACACTGAGAACTTTTAAAATGTTCAACAAATATAAAAAAGCAACTTGGTAAACTGGGACACGCGCGTAGCATTTTTCTAACTTTACTATTTAGGCATGCAATAAAAATGAAGCCTTTATTTTGAAAGCAAAATGGTCCAAGTTCCAGCCTCACTGTGGCCGCTGGCTTGATGGACGGTTGAGCTGAAGCCCATTTGTACGCGTGAAATGGGTTCAAACAAAACACTAAGCAGGGGCCTCTGGCAGCAATTGATTTGAACCTCACATGTTTTTATTTGTAACGGTCCAAACACAACGCAGTTTATTTTACATTCAGTGTTTTAAGGCTAAAGGATCCTGCTCACTCTCTGAGGCTTAATTTGAGGTGTTTTTGAATGAGTGTACCGTGCTGTATATTAAGCTCTGTTTGTCTATGCAAAGACCTGCAGATGGCCTTAGAGGGCAGAATACAATAAAAACAAAACATGGAAATAACCACCTCGTACCACAGGGTGTACTCGATGTCTGCGACGGGTCTGCTTGTGGTTAGCTGTTCAGAAATTCAGAAATACTACACCCTTCTGATAAAGACAGTGGATTTGGCACATCTGAGCAAACAAGTGACTGGAATGAGTCAGAATTTGCGTCAGGCTCTTTGTGTTTGACTTTCAGTTTGACTTGAGCTCTAAAATCAGTGATGATCTCTCGCCTGAAAGGTCCTGACATTTAGGACTTTGTTGTGCAAGGTTCAGGAAAGTTTTCATCGCTGAAGGTAACGGAGTGCTGGCCGGCTAAATTCAGCTTGTTTAAAATCTGCGGAGTAGACACAGAAGTGATGGACACGGCACAAGTGAAGGCCGTGGTAGAAGTTTACGTCAACTTTTTTTTTAAAAAGAAAGTTGTTTTGGTTTTTTTACTTTGAGGTCAAATCGTCAAATCTTCCAAGCAGTTTTTATGAGCTGAGCGAGCGATTCTGTACATGCAGTTTTTATACTATTAGAAAATTAATGCCGAAAAAGCTTCAGAGTAAGTGTCCCGAGGCCTCTCACAGTAGCTGTCAGGTTGTCTGGTTTTCTTCTTGAAGGACACGTGAAGTTTTATTCATAGCGAGACCGAAACACACAAAGCCAGACAGCTAGTGCCTCGAGTCTGACAGTCTGCAGCCCTGCAGGTAATAAAAGAAATTCTGAACTCAACTTAAGCCAAAGCAGAAGAAATGTGATGTTGTTGTGAGGTTTCTGGAGGGTTTTTTTGTGTTGTTTTTCTTTTTTTTTGACGGAAGTGGTGCGGCTAAATTCTCCGTCCATCACAGCGTGAAGGACACTGATGTTTTCTGAAGCAGAGTCTAATCTGATCAGGTGTTTTTGGGCGGAGGCGTGCAGCCATTAGAGTTTGATTCCATTTCCTCAGCTTTGAGGGTTTGAAGCAGCAGGCTGATGGAGGCATAAAAGGAAAGCTGCCCTCAGTGCGTAATTACCTGACAAGGCCAGACATTTCTCCTTGTACAAGAATCTGTTTCTATAGTAACAAAGTGTAGCAGCAAACATACGTCTGAATTCAAACCAAGAACACAGTGTTGATTATACAAAGGTCATTGAGGGATGTTAAGTGGGATGAATATTATGCAGAATTGTGAAGGTCGCTGACGCCTTTCATCAAACTTGTTTCTAATGATCCTTTTGTGTTTCTCAGGGTTGTTTATGAAGAATTTCATTCATCATCAGGGCCTTTCGCAACTTTTCAGCATCGCACTTTAACAAGTTCCAATGTCGAAAAGCCTTGGGTCAGAGAGCGCGCAGTTCTCCCTTTGTTTCACTTTTGTCTTCATATGAGAAGACCCTCTGCAGCATTAAAGCACTGCCTCTTTGTGAAACACCGGAACCAGTTGGTCTGTTCACTTATTGTGTTACTAACCAGAATTCGAGGCGCCGTAAACAGACGCTGTGGAGTTTACACTTATTCAGAAGCAAATCACTGCACTGTGTTGCTCTAATGCCAAATAGAAAGGACTCTTTATTGGTCTACCTCTCCTCAGCTGAGAAACCATACAAGGTGATTTAAAAAATTAGACATTTTGAAAGAAGTCTTTTGATATCCTTTAATTATAAGAACTTGAAATACTTGATTTATTAGAGCAGTTGAAGCACCCTGATCTTCTTAGTAATAATAATGGTAACAACAGTTAAAAAACAAAAAAAAACAAAAAAAAACCACCTTTTGGAGCAAACTGAAAATGATTTGATTGGTTTTATCTACCGCTCATCTACATTGTGTCCAGAAATGGGGCGTAATGTCAGGAGGTGTGATTTTAAAGCCTGTGATACCTGCTTCTGTGAGCTTTGTAAAGGTGCCTGAAGATATGTTGTAAATCTAAACTAGTGCCAGGTGGCAGTTCAGAGGGCTGCTAACCTCATCTTAGCACAGGATTTCCTGCGTTGTCGCCTCAAATCGGTGATTTCAGAAGCAAGCAGTAACGATTCTGTGCTTTAGAGCGGGAGCGCCAAAAAAATGTCATTGCAGTAAATGTTCTCTGTGGAGGAGAAAGAGCAGAGGAGGCAAATTCCCCCAGTCCATTTAGCACAAGTTCTTCCATCTTTGTGTTAGGGGGGAAAATTCATCATCAGCTTGTCTCACAGTACTGACAAAGGTCAACCTTAGACTGAAAGCAGGCAGACAGGCACAGTGTCACTCTTGTCGCTCTTTGACTTGTACTATGGGCTTTTCAGAAATCTGCAAAGAAATGGTCAGTATTTTAACTTCTTTTGAAACTAGCCGGATAAACCTTAAGCTTAGTGCTTGTGCTGGAGAGGCGGAGTGGTTCAAAGTTTGGACCGCGAGTAGACGGTGCTGCGATTTCTTTAATGCTTACTTGTAATTTTGGGGGATAACTGAGCTTTTGATTGGTTCACTTTTCTGCAGCTTGTGGCATTGCAGCATTTTGACACGAGCTTTTGCTTCCTGTCCTGTTTTTAACCGCACTGTTGAAACCTCCCTTGCTGCACGGTTCATATTTATGCATGATCTTACATCTCGCGTTGGATTGAGGCTGTAGCCTGCAGGTAGAAACTCAGCACGTCCTTCATGACCAAAGCTCTGTCGCTGCTTTGATATTCATTATCCTGAACTTGATGTGAACTCAGGAAATTTTTTTGCTGTGCTTTTAGGGCAACTGTGTGTGTGTGTGTGTGAGAAACAGCCGCAGTTTGAAACTGAAATATTCTGATGGAGCAGCGATTTACACACAGTACTTTAAGCGGTTGGTTTCTCAGTAGCACTGATAGATTAATGATGGTTAGTGTGATGGTTAACAAGAACATGTAATTTGTTGATAGAACAGTAACACTAAGTCACAATATGCTTCAGCTAACCATAACATGATATTTCTCGAGCAGACACGATTTGAAACTACAGCAGCGAATGTTTAATGTGATCTGCTGAAGCAGCTGAAATGAGTTTTTAATGACCTTGCGTGTTCAAGTGTCTGTTACACCTGTCACTCTAACCAGGAACAGCTGGACATTTACCTGTGAGGCTGTGCAGTCGACTTTTATTGACCAGGCGTTTTTCTCCCCTTGAAAACTGAGCTGTTAGTCAATACAGACATGGAAAGAGTTTTTTAAAGATCTTTTATCAATGTCATGCCCACAAGGAAACTATTATAAATTGTAGATTTGAGTCTTTTAAAGCCTGAATATATTAATATGTCACTGAATGCATAAAAAAATTATAATGTAACTCGCTGCAGTTTCTTAGATTCATAGTGTGTGCGTGTTATTTATTAATCCCATTTGGACTGCAGTTCACTAGAATTCTTTTATTTTTTATAAACTTAATTTTGTATTTTATTAAAAATTTTGCACTACTTCATTCTAAGGCCTTCAGTATAGGAGTGTGGTTCTTTTAAGCGTAATGATACTATTTTCATTTTGATTCTTTGTGCTGCTGCTCTAACAGTAATTTCCCCCCGAGGGATAAATAAGTGCGAATATGCGAGTATCTCACATGAATGTACACTGACATTTCTGTAAGTTGTGTTTTCCATTCATTTTGATTTATTATTTTTAATCTATGCATTCATTTTTTTTTTTTCAAATGTCTTTTTTTTACCGTATTAACTTTTGTACTTTGTTACGTTTCTTCAGTTAGGTGACATTCAAAAGTTTATCTCAGCTTTCAGGAAATGCACTGTTGGACAGTCGAGCTGTAAATTGTACAATTTTAATATGATTTACTACTTCATATATGCGAGGAGGATTAGTGTAAGTTAGATTTAATTTCTTTAGGATTTTCAAATATTTGAGGCATGGTGATTTGAAGTTTGATATTATTTAATGTTGTTGCCCATGAATTTCAGTCTAAAGCTTATTAACAAACTTAATTTTACAGCACATTTTAAATGTAAAAAAAAATTGATTAGCTAAAGGATATAGAAAATATGACTTTAAAATGATAAATAAAAATATGTAACAAGAAAGCATATTAATAGCTATTTATATTGTGCAACAAATGTAAATAAAGACAAAAGCAAATTTCAGCCTACATTTTATTTTGAATATTTTTTGATGGGATATTAATTTGAGAATTTTCCTGTGCTTTGGTCCACCTTGGACGCCTGTATTCATCCTGTAATTGTTTGTTTTGCTCTGCTTTAAAAAACAGTTTCATTGTGAAAATTTTGTTTTGAAAAAGAAAAAAAGGGGAGAAAAAAAAATCTGAAAGTAACTACACCCACACAGCAACCTGCACCCGCGCTCACTTCCACATCTCAAATAAGACGGCAGACACTGCGGTTTACTTTAAACACGTAAAAGGAAATATATTTTTTTTTTTTTTAAAAATGAAATAACAAAAAAGAACAACATTTCATATAGAAGAGCTGCTTTTCTCATTTGCAGAGGTAATTTACACAGGACTTGAAATGAAGACACTTTACTCAAAGTGGCACAACGGCAGCCAAACCACAGCTTGAAATATTGACTTTTTTTATTATTATTATTGTTGTTTTCCACTCCTCGAGCCTTCAACTGATGTGCCATACATGTAGGAGTGTGTTGTGCCACTTGTGGTAAAGCATGAGGAGGTTATGTCACATACTGAGCTTCTTTTAAGGGTTAATATACACTGGCTCTTGGTAGTTCACTCATGACGTACGCACCATTGAAACATTTACACACAAAATTTTAATTTTCTCTCCCCCCGGAAAAACAAGAATTCTCCTTTTTTTTTTTCCTTCCTTTTTTTTCTTTTTTTTAAATATTTTTGAAGACGACAGTTAACAGTTCCAAAAATGGTGGCTCTACGATTGGATTGATCCCACCTACATGAAGCCCTGTCCTTCCACACAAACATTCCTGGGAACGCTCACATTTCAACAAGCATGGCTCACTGAGTGTTAAGAGAGAAGAAAATGGTTGTCGTGGCGGCGGTCTGCCTGACAGAAAGCAGGGGTGTGCATAGGTGTTAGCCACTTCTTCCCCGAACGCTCTGATAAGGCAGTTTTTCCTTTTCTTTTTTCCACTGTTGTTGTTTTTGCTTCCACTTCAGGAGCCGTGTTTTAGTGGTGAATGTCAGTGCTTTTATTTGTTTATTTTTTTTCATAGCTGGTAATGTCTCAAAAACGAACTTCCAGGACCACTGAGTCGCATTTTGTGTACAAGGGAGCAGAGTAAAGACGGCCAGAGAGGAGTAGGCGAGATGTCATGAAAACCGAGGTGACAAAATGCAGCACGCGTTTTCTTCATTGTCCATTTTGTGCAAACTGAGATGTAAACAAAGACCACCGAAGGCTGGGAAGGGAGGCAGAGGACGTCAGGCTACGGCAACACGGGGAGAGACGACGTAGAGGGGTGCAGTGTGCTCATTCAACAAACTGAAAGGCACAGAGGGCCGGTGAAATAAATAAAAGCTGAGGGAGACAGAAAATGCCAAGTTTCCTGTGCTTTTTGCTTCACTCTAACTTGGACGTGGAGCTGAAGGAGTTGGTTGCTGCCACTATAGCAGCTTCTAATGTGCTTCAAAGTTCGGCCTGCTTGTCACAGGAGCCGAGGAGATTAGAGGGGAGGACAGAGTACCACAAGGAGTGCTTTCAAAGGTCAACACGCACACAGGCAACCCCATAAGACTGCTTTATGGTCATGCTTGCTATTGCCTTTCCAATATTACCATCCATCATCAATTACAAAAGAAAAAGTACAAAATATCTACTACACTGCCCCACCACTCCCCACCATTCAACTATATGAGGACAGAACCATATTCACTTAGTTTTTTAGTCATTTATATATATATATATATGTATATATTTACACAACAATATGCCTTTCAGGCTGTCGAGAAAAGGGGTGAGGAGGATGAAGTCTCAGTAATGAGACAGTCATTAGTTTCTTCATTTCTCTCTTCTTCAATAACAGTTTATCTACAGAAATGTGATTCTGATGAGAGACATGATTCAGAGTTTAGATTCCACGTTGAATCGGCGATGGATCATTGAGGGCGATGAGCTAATTGCCGTTGAGCGTATGTCAGTAGACCCAGGAGACGGGAACCCACTGAGGAGTGGTGGACACCAGGTCCACGGCCTCCTCCAGCAGGCGGATGGTGTCGTCGATCTCATTGTTGATGATGGTCTGGTCAAAGTAGTGAGCGTAGGTTTGCTGCAGCATCTCAGACTCCTTCTGTAGCCGCTGAAGAGATTCGTCCTGGTGGAGTGAGGGGGGAGAGAGTGATATCAGTGCCTGGCTTTGGCTGAAGTACAACTGTGTGATGTGCTTCGAGGCTCCAGGTCAGTTCTTTGTTTTGTACGTGTTGAGAGTTCGAGTCGAGTGTTTGTGTTGAACACCGGTGGAAAGAACGCTGAACTCTGGATGTGTTCTTAAAGTGACCGTCAAGATTTTAGATAATCTTTTCTGCTTAAATGATTTAATTTGTTAATATTACATAAAGCAGGTAAGATACGAGTCCAAGGAAGCGGCTTTTGTAATAGTTTGAGTTTGAACTGGAAAAAGGAAGAGCTGAGTCTAAATATATGACCCAATTCTGAAAAGGTGCACAATTTGAATTTCGATGGCCAAATGCCGCCTTGCAATGCTACAAACAGCATGCATTTTAAATGCTGCTAAAAAATTGTGCAGCGAGTTAGAGAATAATCCAATTAATAGCTGGCTCTTAAATGCATGCAGTATTTTTAGGGGTTAAATTGTACTAAGTAGTTTTCTTTTGAATAAGTCATATACTAGCAAATGACGGACTTGATGTCTATGAGAGAAGTCTATAAGAATAAAGATGTAACCTCATTTGAAATGGAGTTCAGTAAGAACCCCTAACCCCTGCCCTGTTCAGTATAACTGAATTTAATTGAAAAAACCTTAAATCTACAGCGTTTCTCAGAAATACTCCAACCAGATATTTACCCCAGTAACAGTTCTGAATACGAGGAAGGGAAAATGGAAGAGGGAGGTGGAAGTCTGATGAAACAACAAGGCGTGAAGTTGCATCACAAATGAAAAGGCACCACTGAGAAGGCACCCAAACAAGGGGATTATTGGAGGGATTAGAGGAATTAGGAGAAATCAAAAGGTAGAGGAGCGAACGAAGCTAGACTGCTGCTATTTAAACAAACACAGAGGGCACAGATGCTTTTCTACAATCTCCAAACAACAAGTGAACTCGCAGCGTTTAATTTGTACTTACAGGCAGTTTCCTGCACCACTTTGGGACCTTGAGTGCAAATGAAAATAGGCATGCCAAAGGAAACACAAACATGCTTAAAGCAAACTGAGCATGTGCAGTGAGAGAAACGCACAGGATGACAGAAACGGAAATAAAGACATTCTTTTACACTGGGCTGTCCAGTTTGAATTCAGTGGCCTCCTTAATTCTGCTTCTTCCCTTTGAGATGTGTGGTCATTTGACCCCTAACAGCAATTACGCTAAAGCACCCTCTTGTTTACATATGTACTGATGCTCTCATCTGTTTTCTTTCAACAGCACGCCATCGGTCACATTTCAGGTGTTTCCCGTACAATATTTAGATAAAATGAATTCAGACTAGAAAGCCGGTGTAACTGTGCCACAAGCATGAACTCAGTTAGTACGTGCAGCAAGTACCTCAGTCATGCCAGGGGTGATGGTGGGAGCCGCGATGAAGACAACGTATGGCGCAAACTCAGCTGTCCTGAGGATCTTTAGTGCCTGATGAGGAAAGAAAATCTTAAACTGTGGAGTTCACAAAGTGGCACATGAGTGGGGTTGTTCCCCAACAATTTCAAACTGTTTGTAAGGAGTTTTTCTATAGAAACAGACTCAAATCTTGATTCTGTGTACTACAGTTGTACAACATTGCAGTACAAGTCACTTGGGAGTAAAAGCCAAAGAGAAATTAACTGATTTATATCATGATTACATATCAGTAATAATTCATATAAAATCAATTGTCATAAGGTTTTTATATTGCCCAGCCCAACTATGTGAATAAGTCAATTAGTTATAAGTTCACTTGAACTTAGTCTTGGCTTCTAGAGGAGATGGCTCATTTTTGGGGGCTTCTGGTTGTAGCAAGAACATGTTCGGGCCGAGATGACTTGCCTGTGGCTCGACGTCTAGGATGGAGATCATGCCCTGGGCATGGATCTGCCTGATAGTCTCCAGCCTGGTTCCATACATGGCATCCTCATGGCTGCCATACTCCAGGTAGTCGTTGTTGCTGATGTCCTGCATCATCTGCTCGTGAGACACAAAGTAGTAGTTCTTTCCGTTCTCCTCGTCTTTCTTGGGAGGTCGGGTTGTGTCTGAGACAGAAGAGATGAATAGAAGTTACACTCCCGATGATGACATTGTGTGTTGTAAAGGGTCAAACAGGAGACTCCACTTTGAAAGTTAAATCTGTGAGCTATTAGGTTGCTGTCCAATCGTAACAAGAGCTTGATAACCTCTGCAGTAACTGATGTGGAAGTATTTAGATCTTGCTCTTACGAGGGATAGGGTAGGCAAAGCGGTCGGGATGTTTGGTGATCAGCGTGTTCTTGATGTGCCTCCGACCAACTCCGTGTGCACCTGAATCAAAGGAGAAAGAAGACATTAAAAATACTCAGTGCAGTAAATCCGCACAGATCAATCAGTTAACTTTAAGTCTAAGTTTAGTAAGTTGCAGCGTGCTGACAGGAAATCTACGCTCATTCTTTCTGTGATCAAGTGTTTATTCTCATGTCCTCTTCTACTTACCCACAGCTGTTATCTGGGTCAAGTATCTGCACTGTCTTTAGACAGAACCTAATGGATATGTTTTCCAAATTGATCTTTATAGCTGGTGTTCTCATTTTCACTCCCTTGTAATTTTAGAAAAGGTAAAGCTGGTTATTAATCATGCAGCCCAGCGCAGTAGCACCTGGTTTAATGTGATCAGTGAGCATCATCAGTGTTCCAATCCCCTCTCCATTACTCTCTTGTAATTATGAGAGTTTTCTAATAATTACAAGTTCCTGTAATTGCAACTGGTAATGGGTGATTCAGAGAATATGCAGCACACAGTTTAACTTGCTGTATGTGCACTTCACAGGCTGCCTGAATCATTAGGCTTTTTTCTGAATAGTTGTTGGTACATCATAAGTACAAAACGAGAAAGGCTAATTTGGTCGTTTAAAATGGAAATAAACAAGCCAGACCGACAGGTTTACTTTGCAGTGTAGATTTATTACACTAAGGTAGCAGCATCTCACCTGCCCACAAGTATAACACTTACTGATAAATGACGTCTCTGTCTCTAGTTAACATTTAAAGAATATAAAGGTTTATTTAAATGCTGTGATGTGTATTCGTTTCCTATTTTAAATGAACTGGAGCTGTTACTTGCAGATTATGCTTTTTGATATTTGAGCATTAATTTCACACCTTTGCCTTTTTTTTTAAAACTATGATGGTTAACTAAGCACACAAAAGTTGAAAACATAAATCAGAGCAACAAAAGTACATTTTTTTTCCACACCCTTTGAATTCTCACATGCACACGTAAAGTTAAAGATTATAAACCCGACTTATATTTAAGCACACGTGCAGACTTCAGGAAAGTGTGAAAGGCAGGAACTTTACTGAAGACTGCAGTTTTTCTAATCATTAGGTGGTTTGATGTCCAGTCCCCATGTGAAAGCTGGATGCGCTTCAGTAACCCAAAACACTTCTGACATTTATCTGGCTGTAAGGGCAATGCCTCCTGGCCCCCGGTGTCTACCCCCCAATCAGGTGCCCCAAACGACTAAACTGGCTCCTCTCGAGGAGCAGCAGCAGTTCTACTCTTAGTCCCTCCAAAATGACCTCGCCTGCAGCCCTTGGCCATAGGTGAGGATGGAGATGTAGCTGTAATTTGACAGCTTTGCTGTCAGTCTGAGCTCTCTTCAGCACAACAGACCAGTGCACCGCATTACGGCAGACACTGCACTAATCCCACCGTCAGCCTCTAGCCCCTTTCTTCCCTCACTTGTGAACCAGTTAGATACACTTAAACTCCTCCACCTGGGACACCAACTTACAGTGGATTTATACTCTGTCAAATCTACACCGCGCGCACGCTGTAACCACAAACCCCTCAGAAAGCCTACGACATAACCTGATGTGCACCTCCCTGGAAACACAACTACAAAAGTATCTGGAAAAGCAGAAAAGGTACTGAACAGTCCAGTCATGCAGGCTGCACAGTTTGCTTTTCTGTGTTTACTTACCAAGTAAAACCAGTGTTTTTCTCTTGAATGATGGCAATTTGACCACCTCCTCATATGTCACCAGATCTAGTTGATCAAACACTGCATCAGAGAATAAACAAGATTAGCTATAAAAGTAAGAAGAGAGCATGTGTTACATGGAAATGTTAATTATAATGGACAGTATGAACTACTTAAACATGTTTTAGCATATAAAATGAACTCCACAGATTAATTTTGAAATGGGTGCTTAACAAATGAATGCCTTGTTCTCTCTGGTAGGCCTGGCTTAGACCGCTGCAAAATACAGCAGCCCTCCAATAAATCCTGCTTCATCAAACCTCATGTTGCTACTGTATAAGGGTATGTCATTGCTCCTAACTTTGTATGAAGCAACACCTTTTGTAAAACTCCAGAGTACAGCCTTCATGAAGCAGGATGTATCACAGGGCTCTTTTCAGAGAACTATGGTGTCAGGTGGGCCCCTAATAAGGTGTCTAAGGGAACACATGTAATGCTGATGCTAATGAGATTAACATTCATTCCAATGTTTTGTCCCTGTGGCATAAATCAAACCTGGGATTCTCAGTCAGACGGGCTTGAATTATTCAAATGCCGCCATAATGTACACCAACTGCTCATTCAAACAGGCACACCCGATGAAGGTCAAATGCCTCGAGAAAGCATTAAAACCTACTTATTTGCACTGACCTTGGTCAAATAGAAAAACTGAATCAAGCTGACTAACATCTCTTCAATCTGAATTACAAACCAGAGGAACACATTACAAGCCTGACAAAGCCGCTGTCATTCAAAAGTCAAGGAGACATCAGGAAGAGGACGAGGCATGAAAGCAGAGAGAAGGAAGAAATACGTAGAAGCTGGATGCCAGCTCTCTGGAGTTACTTACATGCAGCCATGTCATTGGGTAAGAGACAGCATGAAATATGGACAAAGGGTGGGAGCGGAAGGGTTAATAAAAAGACACCATAAAAGAAGACAAATCAAACAAAAACCACCATAACAAAACTTGTTAACAGAGCTGTTAGTCACTGAAAATGAGGTCAAATTGAGACGGCAGTAGAAGAGGTCTGTCAGAGGGAGAAGGCAACAGACATGCAACAGTTACACATACAGGATCATCTACAGTCACTACAACAGGGGCGACAGTGCCGTTATAAGGTTAGCAATCATCACACATCTTCATCACTGTACTTTAAAGGACATGAGTCACAGTACTTCCCTTTTATTACCCAAACAAGATATTAAGATTGTGACTGCACATTTATTCATCTACTGCACATTATCAAGGAGTTATAGGAAAACAGTTCAGAGACTATTCAATGTACCTTAGTTACATAAATGAATGAATAAGAACACCGTCACCCATTCAAGTACAGCAGTACTCTATAGCTATTAAACCTTTGCTTATGAATCGAAGATCTCAGAAAATATTCTTGTTTTAGTGAAAAAGCGTCACCGTCAGGCTGCCTGACAGGACTTGACAATGTCAGGGACTAGTGACTGTCACCAGCACCACCTCATATTACACAGTTTTGCATAAGTGAGCTGTCAACTTAAATGCTTACAGTGATTTAATGTTAGTGTGACTTGCTGGCTTACCTGCGTTGTGCTTGGCCAGGTATTTGTCTTTGTACTGTTTCTTCTTTTTGCCAAACCAGGTACAACTGGCCTGCTGTTCCTGTTTGGTCTTCTCCATTGCTATACATGCCACACGCCTGAAAACAACACATGCACTGTTGAATGGCCACATGTGACCAAAGGCAAATGTCAGCCCTTTGAATGGAATTTTTGCAAGGAATTTAGCTTTTTATAATAATGCAGAGGGGAATCATTTAAAACCACTTTTATCCTGCTTTGCATTTATTTATGCACACGGACACAAGCACCAGCATTACGGTGGAGGGACTAATGTTGTCGAGGGACCCCTGTACCCTCCCCCTTGCGTATTGGTTAGTTCCAGCTTTAAATCCTGGCAGGGGTGCCAGGTTCACAAAGACTTCTTGGCCAACATAATAAGGTTTGTTTTAAAACAAAAAGCTTCAGTCACTGATATGCATTTTTATTTTAAACTACAAACTTATATTTTGATCTTTGTGAACTTGTGTGGTGGCTGCCTATTGCGCCCTGGCAACTTGACAAGTGTGGTTCAGATGAACTCGGGCATGTAGTGTTATCACTAACCACACCAAACACAAGCTAAGTTGAGCAATTAGCAAAATGTGTGTCTGCACGGTCCAGGGTGCAAAAAGTCATCAACCTCACTGTGCTCCACAAGAGAGCGCTTTTTTTTTTTTTAACCTGACAGAACAACAGGAAGCAAGACTCGGGCCCAGATTGTAAAATGTAGGCCAGTGGGAGGAGGACCAATCATTCTTATGCATGTTCCAATTGTGAGTACAATCTTTATATCATTCACAACACATATTTAATAAATAAAGGCTGTCAGATCTAAAGACACTGGACATTTGACAACATCACACAATTACAGGTTACATTTTATTGTTCTTGCAGTCTGGGACTGATTCACACAAACACACTCCTTATTTTCAAAGGCCAATCGCTGCTAACCGGCCAGCCCGTCTCTTCCTGTCTCAGTTTTCCTTCTGTATGGCCAGCTCACTGTGGCATACTGCATCTGCACAGGAGCGCAGAGGCCAGGCTGAATCCATCGTGCAGCAGGTGCACAACTGGCTCATGTGCTGCTGCATGGGAGTAGTAAACTATTGAAGCTCTCCGTCTCCAGATAAAAGGATTTCTGTTCTTCAGTTTGTCTTTAAATAACAATAACAGTTGTACAACAGCATGAGTACAGCAAGAAGAGTACTGTAAGTACATCTGTGAGGTCATCCTTCAGAACCATGTTTCTTCTACACAATCACCAGCTGTCACGCTATTAGAGGTGCATCTGTCATCACTCAGGGTAGTCTGGATATTTTTATTATTTAGCGGACCTCCATTAACTTCATCAGAAAACTTCATAGCAGCTAAGACTTGCTGCAGTTTTAGCTTCAAACTGGCACTGAATGTTTGCTGTACTCACCACTCCTGCAGCTCAGGCGAGGGGATGAGTCCTGCCGTGCCATTCTTGGTGTTCTCCAGCTTTCCCTGCCACCAGTTGTGGTCATCCTTGGAGATGATTTGAATGATGTCACCTACCCGGAAGCGGATGCCGGCCTCCTTGCACGGGATGAGGTCGTCTTTTGCCGGGTCGTACTCAAATTGAGCGCGTACATAAATCTGTAGGTGCAAAACAGTGAGAAAAGCCTATATTAGGTGAGGAGAAGATGACAAGGCAAGCTGCCCTAATGAAGAGACTGGCTGCTACACTGGTAAGTAGTTAGAAATAAGACAGCAATACCAAAGCGAGAGCAGGAAAAAGCACAGACACTCAGACTGATGAACAGCAGAACTAACGTGATCGAACAAAGAGCTTTGCTGCGTCTCTGCCTGCGGGTGGATTCATTTTATTGTTGGCTTGCGCACATACATCCATATTTATCCATATTTTCTCTACTGATGAACTATTATGAAGCCTAAGATTTGACAGCAAACATGGGATCTAAGCACCACTACGATGAGGAACCAAACTTTGCGGGGCGGGGCGGGGCAGGGCAGGGAGGGCTGGGAGGAGTCAGGATCTACTTCTACGGAGGGTCCACCAAGTTCCATCTTACCTTGATGGACAATTTGTCCTTGATAGCAGGTCTGCAGATCTATGGGGTTGAGAGCATCACACACACACATACAGTATATCATGCAGTAGAAGATGTCCGGGGGAGTCAAGAAAAAGGTTATGAGGAACCCATACAAAAATACAAAGTTTGTGCTGCATTTTATATACATGTGTGTGTGTGTGATGATGGAGCTCCATAAAAACATCATGCAGAGGATATAAATGACAACTTTTGTTCTATAGTATGTGCTCTCTCTCGCGCTGATGGAGGCCCTACAGTGAAGAGCAAGACTTGGTGTAATCAGAACAGGTGGAATGCGAAGGGGGGGAAAACACGAGTGATGTAGGTACATACATGCTGTGTAAGCACACCGTTGCACTGGAGGAGTGCATGGGAAATCTTACCTGACGGCCTTTGGGCTGAATAGTTGATGGCAGGTCCTGGATGGCAACACACAAAGAGACTTTTAGTATTTTAAGAGAATGATCTTAATCCAGATCTATTATCAAGATGATTTGACGCTATGAGCTTTAACTTTTGGTCACTGTTACGCTGAACGTACCAGGATGGAGCTAGTCACACTAGCGTGACCATTCGCAGGTGACTGTCGAGATAAATCTGGTGACTCTTTCTGCAACAGGAAATACAAACAAACAAAAAAGGATTTACTTCCCCACAAAGCATGCAAAACAAAATGTGTGCACTGATAGTTTCGTACCTCACAAGACATTGACTGGGATCGGTAACTGGGCACAATCTTGAAGGTGATGCTTCCCCTCATCTCCCTCTGTGGAGACAAAAAGCATTTTTTTTTTAAATCTTTAACAATTACAATACTTCAATCACAACAAAACTGTTCAGATAAACACACGAAGGACCACTGTTGCTTTTATTCACTTCCTATTTGTAGTGCCTCCTATTAAAATATCCAGTGTATGATTGTTTTGGACCTTAAAAGTAAACAAACAGTTTTAAGTGTTATTAATATTTAGTTACAGCACTAAAAATAATGCTGCTACGTGATGCCATCTTTTGGTACAACACATCACTAATATTACATCTTTAACATTCTAAACAGAAATTCAAAGAAATGCTGTGATATCAGCTGAAAAACTGCCTGCTCAGAGCTGGTGTGACCTACCAGCATCTTCTGGAGCTGTTCTACCGTCTGATTAGCGACGCTGATGCCATTAATCTCCCGGATCTCATCTCCTACGTGCAGAGTCCCTAAAGTGCAGAAGTAACGAATTAATAAAGGTTACAAACGAGGCTCCTGGGTGTCGAGACATCAGTATATCACAAAGCAGGGGCCAAGGAACACCCCAAGAGCCCAGCCAGTGTAAAGTAGGGTCGCGCCGTCTTGTGTTACATTACCAGAAATCAGTCCAATGCAAGAGTACAACATAAGAATTATCACACTTTATCATTCGCAATACTTACTGAATGAATGAAGACATTAAAAAGCAATCTCATCACATATGACATGATTTGGGAGCTGACATGATTTACCTTGTCGATGGATCATCCCACCATGCATGATGCGGGCCACAATGCAGTGGTTGAGGTCGTTCATTTTCAGAGTAATGCCCTGGAACAGACACAGGCTCAGCGCATAACTATTCAATTTTTTCAATTCAAGTTTATTTATATAGCGCCAAATCACAACAACGGTTGCCTCAAGCACTTTATATTGTAAGGTAAAGACCCTACGATACTACAGAGAAAACCAACAATCATATGAGCAAGTACTTTGGCGACAGTGGAAAGGAAAAACTCCCTTTTAATAGGAAGAAACCTCCAGGGTGGTTAGCTGCCGCAGCCAGTTGGGGGTGAGGGGAAGAAGAGAGGACAAAGACGCTGCTAATGACCATTATGACCAGATGACAGCGTTTAATGCTATTAGCCTCTGTGCCACACCCACCATTATACTTTTCCATCAGAAATGATGCTGAATAATTGCAGTAGCTTAGTGCCAATTTAGTTCCCACCGTTGTTGACATATAAAAAGGTTTTAATTCTAGGTTTCCATCATTTTCTGATCGTGAATTCATTTCAATTTGAAATGTGAGCTTCCTGTACCCACCATGGGCTCATCGGTGTTCTTCTGAAACTGAACCAGCCGAACCCTGGTGACATTTTCCAAGTCCATGTCTCCGTTGGTGCTGTCTGGGGAGTCTCCGTTCAGGTACGGTGAAGTAGGCGGGGGAGTCACCCTCAACGCCTCGTCGCTGTACACCTCGTGTGCCACCACATCGTGGGTCTGCAGCAGAGCCTGGACACAAACACTCAGTGTTAAGACCTGCAGACGATGACAGCTTTTTCCTGTTTTGGATGGTGGTGTGTACTGAATGACCCTCTGCCTTGTTTGTTTGTATATTTTCTCTTTTACCCTGCCAGGGGGTTGACTGAGAATGAAAATAACATGAAGCTTTATTTTCAGCAGCATGTTTTTGAGCCGTCTGCTCATCTCACTCTTTGAAAGTTTCATTTTCAGTTATTTTCTGTGAAGCACTTTGGGACTCCTGACTGTGAAGAGCACAGATATAAAAGTAAATATTACTCATTTGCGTTCTTATGACATCAAAACCTTTGAGGGAATTTCTCCATGTGACAAATACTGAACTCAAGAGTGAACTAATTATAGTTAGGTGGTTTAAAAAAAACGAAAAAAAAGGTCATTGTGACCTCAACCAAAATCTAACCTAAAAATATAACATGGGTTTGAATTTGCAAATCATGACATTTTACAAATCTGTCTCATAGGTCAAAGATCAACTTCACTGCATCACCATGCCCTTTAAAGACATCACCTTAACTGAGAGGTGGAGACGCTGACTCTCTGGTACCTGCCTACTAAATTACTTCACAAGCCTTTGTTTCATATATTAGATTCATCCAGACCACAGGTGTCAAACATGCGGCCCAGTCGCCAGAATTGGCCCGGCAGAGACTCCAATTCGGCCGCACTGGAGAAAGTGAAGGAAGGTGTACATTTTGGACTTTCTGTAAGTTTAACAGCTTTATCTTCACTCATAAAGATAAAGCCATTCATGCTACACCAAAGTAAATGGACAATGAAAATTAAAATGAAATTATGGAAAAGTTCCTGTTTTTAAACACGTTTATTTCCATTTAAGAGTCGTGCTGACAGATTTCTTCCTTTAACTACAAGCATTTCTTTACAGTGTTCAAAAACTGAGACCAAATTGCACTTCTTTTTCTCATAATAAGACATTTCAGGGATTAAATGTGTAATTAAAGTTCCTCACACTGACGGGAGTTTCACTGGTCTGCCCACTTAAGATCTAAGTGGGCTGCATCTGGCCCACGATATAAAAATGAGTTTGACGTCACTGATCTAGACAGACAAACTGAGACTGATGTACAGAAGCACAACAACAAACAGCAATTCTACTTTTTCTTTAAAGGAGCCCAGTGTGTGTGAGGCCTATAGATACATGGGTATTAATGCCATGCTGTTTTAGGGTCATTCTTTCTGGGTGCCACAAATAATGCAGTTTTTGTGTCAGTGCTGAGGCAGAAAATGTTGGTTCAAGCTGGCCAAGAAAACATGCTGCAAAATCCCTGTCAAGAGAAGGTACATGTGAGCACGCACAGCGTTTTTGTACGAGTGTGAAAAGAGTGTGGCTTACACTAATCCTCTTTGGACACTAATCATGTCACTGACACACAGGTTTTTTGTTTTTTGTTTTGTTTTTTTAAAACATCCACCAGCCCAGCTTGCCAAATGATCACAGCTGCTCATCAAAGCGACAGCGTGTACACTGATGATGCATGACAGTCAGGGAGCTTTGGAACAGCTGGCACTAAAGGCTTTTGACTTGCAGCAAAGAGAGCAGCACAGTGAGAAAAAGTGAAAAGAACAACTAATAATAAAGATGTTACGGCGCATTTACAGGACACATCAACAATGGACTAAATGTTTGATGCTGAATCCTCACTGCTTAAGTCCATAATTAAAGGGAACAAAACATGTCCTTGCATCACTACTTCATAACTGAAGTGATTACTAAAATCATACAGCTCTGAGGAAAAAAAACTGAAAGGCATTTTCTCCCCCATGTGCTGCCACACTAAGCCCCTTCACACCAGTTCTGCTAGTTAAATGTCTGTGGCAGGATTAACCAGGCAGTCAGGTCAGGGTGCAGGACAGGCTAATTGGATTGAACCAAACTTAAAGCATGACAGCTCCAGTTAAGTGTCACACACCGATTCAGCAGAGAGACACAAACAGCTCGGCTTCTTATGCTTCTAACCCAGATACAGAACAGCAGTACTATCCTACAGCTAGCTGCTGTGGAGAGCACGGGATCACACAATCTACTCAGCGACACACACACACACACACACAGTGTAAAAACAAGCCTACTCTTACTTAAATATTTTGTTTAATACAGATGTATTCATTAAACACAAATAAAAGCTACTCTCGACTAGAACCTCAGTACCTTTACATGAAAGCCACCACTAACTTCCTCTAGCTCAGTTTCTATCTTCCAGGTCTTTCATCGGTATCCTCGCCATCCCTTCATCTCTGGTATGTACTGGCTGCTAGAATCATCTGATGATAGTCTAGTTGATGCAAAGTCAAAGTATTGGCACTGCTTGCAGGTGGAAGCCCTTTAGTACATGCTCTCTTCAGCTCTGCTGCTTTTTCATTTGCGTATGCCTTTCTTGTGCCAGCGCTCACCAAAAGCTCAGGTGCTAAGCAGATTTGTGGCCCAGAGAGTTATGTGGGCTGACAAAAGGACCCAACTTCTGACACAGAAGGCTGTAATCGCGCGTGCGTGCACACGCACACAGATCCTGATTCCTAGATTAAGATTGTGTGTTGCTGTATATCCCACCATGAAGTGTGGCTGTGTGAGGATCCTCCTGAGCTCCTTGGCCTCCATGTTCTCTGGGTAACAGGAGATGGTTTCCAGTACCTGCAGAGGAAAAGAAATTTTAGAAGACGATCTATAAGCTACACATCAGAGAATTTAGAAGAAATTTTTAGATTTCCTCACCTCTTTGGCTCTCTGCACTCCATCACTTGGAGGATTTCTAATCTGAGGGGATGACCTGGTGTTGATTTTGTCATAAAGCTGAAATAAACAACAACAAACATCTAATGACATTTAGAAGAAGATAGTGCAAGCAAAGATGGAAAGCCCAAGGAATCGTGTGGAGCACACATGTGGTTTATTGTTGATTTGTCATGGCACCTACTGGATACTTTAGGTACTGCAGAGGAAGTGTTTACTCACATCTAACAGAGTGTGGAGGTGCTGGTCCTGGAAGACGCTGTGCAGGAAGTCCATGTCTTTCTCACTGCAGTCTGTCAACGCATGGATCTCCTCTAGACTGTCCAAAACCTGTGATACTGCCCCTGCACGCACACGCACACGCACACACACACACACACACACACACACACACGTTACACACTCCAAATATACACTCACAATCACACAAACATTCACAAGTACACAAAGCAGTCTCTTCAACACTACACAAAATGCAAACACTGAACATGACACACTATCTGCATTCAGAAACAGGCAAAACACAAACAAAACACAAACAACAAATTCCACAAATAACCAAAAAAAAAAAAAAAATCAAAAAAAGAAAAAAAAAAAACACAGAAAAAAACACACACACAAAAAAACCCAAAACAAAAAAACCCAAAAAACCTCC